>OY992887.1:43981437-44025657 GCA_963921405.1 Cepaea hortensis | reverse complement strand
ATCCGGGGAGGGGGGAAGGTGGTTGGCGATTGGGTGGCTGGAGGATGTGTGGGAGGATGAGTGTGTGTAGGTTGGGCGTGGGTGGGGGATGTATGTGTGTGTGTGGGTGGGGGAGATTGTGTGGGTGGGGGAGATTGTGTGGGTGGGGTAGATTGTGTGGGTGTGTGATGTGTGTAAGTGGGGGATGTGTGGGTTGGTGCGGGTTGGTGCGGGTTGTGTGTGTGTGTGTGTATATATATATATATATATATATATATATATATATATATATATATATATATATATATATATATATATATATATATATATATATATATATATATACTTAACTTAGATATGCTTAACTTAACCATGCTCATGATATTATCAGCACAGTTTACTGTAAACTTTTGGGTCGAACACGCATTCAACCATACTCACGATATTTTCAGCACAGTTCACTGTCAACTTTTGTGTCGAACACGCATTCAACCATGCTCACGATATTATCAGCACAGTTTACTGTCAACTTCGCTAACGTGTAATTCTTTATTGCTGTGGTATTTTTTACAGCTGCATTTAACATATGATGCTGTGACTTAATGTTTTCAAAACTGCATTAAACATAAATTCTGTATATTGCAGTGATTTAATGTTTTTAAATCTGCATTAACCATATTAATTCTATATTGCAGTGACTTAATATTTATAAAACTGCATTGCACATGTCATTTCTATGTTGCAGTGATATGATGTTTTTAAAACTGTTAAACACTTGAATTATATATACTTAATGTTTTTAAAACTGCTTTAAACATATGAATTCTATGTCACAGTGGTATGATGTTTTAGAACTACAATACACCTTATATGTCGCCGTATTATGATGCTTTAAAACTGCATTAAACATGAATTCTATGTAGTATGATGTTTTAAAACCACTTTACACCTTTTGTGCTGCAGTATTATGATGTTTTTAAAATTGTGTTAAACATATGAATTCTATATTACAGTGACATAATGTTTTTGAAACTACATTAAACATATGATTCCCATATCACAGTGATATGATGTTTTTTTACAACCAGTCAACCCAATGAATCCTATAAGTAATCCATGAAATTAGTTAGTCACAGCAAATGGTCGCCCCATTATGCTCTGTTCCTGTGCCAGTGAGTATCACACAAAATGCCCCTCACTATCGTATGTGAAAAGTGGAACAGACAGGAATCTTGACAAGCCAACAGCCCAGATAGGTATACTATGTATAATGCTGCTACCAGAATGCCAACACAAAAGTCTGGCATGAAAAATGGAGTTCATCGTCAATGGAAGCGGCAGTCACTAGAAAGCCAGCAGCCACACATTACTGCAAAGGCAACCCAGTTAGCTCAGCGACCGGCCAGCAACCATTTCTCTGAACATGCAGTTCATGCTACAAACAACCGCAGACAGATGTAAAAGCACTCTACACAAAATTCACAGCACACAGTGTTACTCCACCCACTTATCTCAGTAGCAGGGCGACGGAACCATGCACTACCAGTCCAACATGAGGAAAATGTGTAAGTAAGCCGTAGTCACAAACATAAATACTCCAGAGGCCTTTACAGCTCAATTGCCTATCCTGCAGGTTGGGAACCGGAAGTTCCATGAAGTGGTTGCTGGTAGTAATTAAGTGTTAACTGTATGTCAGTTCAAGTGCTGTATTGCATCAATGAATGAATCAAGGGTCCCTTAGAAGCCCTATTGAGGTGTTGGACAGAGGAGGAAACTTCCGAAGAAGTGGTATCCTCCTACAAATACGTCGAAGAGTTAAAGAAGAAACTCCAGACGGGTTGGGCTTTGGCTGCTCAGAATCTGAGGGCGGCCAGAAAGAGACACGCAGCCTACTACAATAGAAGGACGAAAGATAGATCTCTTAAAGTGGGGGATCGGGTTCTCTTGTTACTTCCAGTAGGTTCCAATAAACTCGAGATTGGTTGGCAGGGGCCTTTCCCGGTGGAAAGGGTTGTGTCTCGTACCAATTATGCCATTCGGATCAGGGGGAAATCCAAAATCTTCCACATTAACCTTCTCAAAAAGTATGAAGAACGATCCGATGGTACTTCTCTCCCACTCATGACAATGGCGGTCGCGATGGAAACTGAATCGGGCGAAGACGCGGATAGGGAGTATCCTTTACACCCTGGGGAAACCTATAGGGATGTACAAATAAGTCCTGATCTGTCGGCTGAAGAAACAGACCTTGTCATCCGTTTGTTGGAGTGCCATCAGCAGATTCTTAACGATTGGCCAGGGCGGACAGGGTTGGTCGAGTTTGATATGACTCTGACTACCCAAGACCCCGTCCGCCAAAAAATATATCCAGTGCCCTTTTCGAAAGAGAAGGCCCTGGAAGCCAAAATTCAGAAGCTTCTGGACGATGACATTATCACTCCTTCGACTTCTCCTTACAATGCCGGTTTGTCTTGTTAAGGAAGCCCAGCGGGGAGCACCGCTTATGTATTGATTACAGGCATTTGAACAGTTGTACTAAATTCCAAGTGGAACCGTTACCAAACACAAATCAACTGTTTGCCAGACTAAATAAGGCAAAGTACTTTTCGAAAATCGATCTAAGCCGGGATATTATCAGATCCCTGTGAAGCCCGAGGTTCGCCCCTTGCTCGCATTCAGTACTCCGAGCGGGCATTACGAATTCAAGGTGATGCCATTTGGGCTAAGCAATGCGCCCAGTGTGTTCACACGCATGATGAGAAAGTTATTAGAGCCTTTAAGAGATCCCTCTGTCGTCTCGTTTATGGATGATATTCTCATCGCGTCTGACAATCTGAAGGATCACCTGAAATCCTTGGGACAGATCTTCACAAGGTTAAAAGAGGAAGGGTTAATCGCCCGTCCAGCCAAATGCATGATTGGCTATCAATCCTTGGAATTTCTGGGACATACCATTACCCAGGGGTGGGGGGGGGGGGGGCTGGTACTGGAAGAAAAGAATGTTGAGAAGGTCAGACTCGCACCCCGTCCTAAATCCAAACAGGATGTTAGGTCTTTCTTGTCTCTGTGTGGGGTTTACCAGAAATGTATTCCTAAGTTCAACGAAATTGGGGCACCGTTGACCGAAACCCTGAAGAAAGGATCGCCGGATCCTATAGTCTGGACCCCGAGATGTGAAGATGCTTATGGGAAGCTGAAACAGGCTTTGGTGGATAGGCCAGTCCTGCAACTCCCAAATTTGGAGAAAACATTTGTTCTAAGAACCGACGCGAGTAACATAGGGATTGGGGCAACTTTGTTGCAGGAAGGGCGAGATGATCCTACGGTGCTATGTCCAGTGGCGTATGCAAGTAGAAAACTGTTATCCGCGGAACGGAATTACTCCACCGTCGAACGGGAATGTCTGGCTCTCGTGTGGGCAGTACAGAAATTTCAATCTTATCTGTATGGAGTACCGTTCATAGTGCAATCCGACCATCAACCTCTGATGTTTTTGGCAACTTCTAAGAAACTGAACGCGAGGTTAATGAGATGGTCATTGCTCCTACAACCGTATCAGTTCACGGTCGAATACATCACGGGAGAATGTGGGAGCAGATTTTCTATCACGGCAACCGATGGTCTAATCTGAAGGTGGGGCCATTCGAACAGAACCTCCGGCAGTAGAAAGTTCGTAGGGTTTGACTTTCTTAAGAGGGGGCCTATGTGGCGAAACGCCAGTGGCCCATGTCCTCATGTCTTCTTTGTGTTTGGTAAACAGTGGGAAACAGCTTTCGTGATCCCTCAGTTCTCTTATTCGCTCAATCCCCATGGAAGATAATTCTCTTGGTTACTTTAACAACACGATCTTCTTAATAGCACGATTAAAAGTCTGACTTTTCTTCGGGAAAACCCGATAGGGCACCTTGCACAAAATACGCACTAATGTAAAGTCTTGGGCCATCAATGTCCGTTTAAACAACAAACCTTTGTAGACTGCCTCATGTCAATTTGACACTTTAAAGAGTGAGACAGATGAAGAGCAGCATCCTACTGGTGGCATATTGAAAGGTAATGTTAGGTTTTAATTAGTCCTGCTAGACCTGGACTTATAAATGTATGTTGTCTCGACTGGGGAAACGAATTGGCGAAAAGCCAATCATGCCATACTGGGAGTAGGGTGACCGTTGACCAATCTAGCTAAGCGTCTTGATCTTGGCATGGCAAGGGAATGAATCGGAGCAATATATTTCCCCAGATGAGGTCGCTTGTTCTTGGCGGCCGATAGACGGGTGCTATTTTTCCTCCTACGGCCGGAACTCTACATACTGTCATCTTTCATTGAGATATAAACATTCTATAGCTATGGCATGCCGGAAGGAGGGGAGGACTCCATGGGGACGAGTTCCCACCATTTATGTTCTGTCTTCTTAAAACGGAAGAGGGTATCCACTGTGCTATCTCTTTCATCTTTTAGCAGACAGGGTGGCTAGGTGGATCGGATGATTACTGGTCGATAAGATCATCTAGTTCTACGTGTTATTTGAGGCACTGCCGGGGCATTGCGGCAACCGCTCAGACAAGAGCAGAGGCCGGAAGGGATGCTTTCTTCTTTCCTATTCTTGCTGGGGATAGGGAACTACACTTCTGTCCATACAGCCCCACTACTATAATATTAGTTAAGGGGTAAAACACACATAATTACGCACACAACACCACAAGAGCTTTGTAGTGAGAAAGGCAGGGTTTGCAAGTGAGAGGGAAGCCTGGGAATGAATGTGCCCAATAATAATAAAGGCATAGCATGAGAGAAGAGAGTGATTCTTGTATGCAAAGAGCTCCTAGGGTAACCAACAAGACTTATACAAGCTGGAGGTCTAGTCAAGCCGGGACGTAGCCAATCCAGGGGCTGCCTGACATGTCAGGCCCATTCACTCGGGCCTCTTATCTAATTGTTTTGGGTGAGGTAAATGATGTCAATTTTATTAAACAGAGGCCCATATGGGTCCTCAGGATTGTGGTACTTGAGTCAGCCCAATCGCTCACTAATCTCTGTCATCTCCATGGTCCTTCTTTTGGATGTGAATATAGCTGAAAGTTCGACAGGGCCTCTACGCGGAACGTTATGTTTAAGAAAAGTCAATATCAAGTTTTGGGCTATACCAGGCCCAAGGGTATGATCTCTACGAGATAGAACCACCGCTGGCCCCGAAAGAATGACTATCAGCCTTTCTAACCCATCGCCAGTCATCTCGATACGCTAGGATCGAGTCCTTTTGTATTCTAGGCGGGACCCCGCCTAAGTCTCAGACACACCCATTCATATTTACGAACGGTTCTCCCTTATATTATTTCCCAACCAAAATTGTGCCAAGTGATCCCATGGCACTTTCCCAGACTATTTGAGTGACTATAAACTGTGGTCCACGGAAACCTGGAAGCCTGGTTCTACAGCAGCCTGTTGTTCGAACAACCTACGCTGGAAAGATTGACCTGAAGACTTATCTGGTGAGGTGGATGTGAACTAACGGGACAATATTGATATATGTGGTCTATGATGTTCAGAGTTGTGTTGCTTTATGTCTGGACTAGATTTATCTCCTCAGTTTGATTATAGATGTTTATAGGTTTAACTGCCTTGATGTTTTCCTGTGCTGTCCTGTATTAAATTATTAAATTACAAATTAGAGTTACTGTGACGTTCATCATGTTATATGTGTGTCAGCCAGAAAGACACCTTAGGGAATAGGCCCAGAGGTCAAGAGCGAGAGAGAGTGACAGTGAGTCCGGGGAACGGAGGAGGGTTGGCGGGCAAAGACCTATCCCAACCAGGACTAAATAATCAGAATTGAAGAATTGTGACAGGAGTACTTGGGACCCTCCACGTAACTTGTTACAGGGAGTACATCACACCCAACTGTGCATCTCTCTAATTCAGAGTTACCATGCTGACTTCAGCGTGTACTTTTTGTATGGGTGTGGCGGGACAGCCCCGGCAGCATCATAATTACACAAGTTTTCAAGGAATTACAGTGCCCACAATATTTTTCTATCATTCTCTAAAAGCATAAACGTCCACCAGAAAATGATAGAAATGCAATAAACTTGAAAACAAGAGGAAAATACATTTTGACCACGCACGCCCCATCATTTCTGTAATGCTAGGTCTGAGAAAGCTTTGATGTCCAGATCAAAGTTAAAACCCAGACATCACGGCACCAGTCGGCGGGCGCTATCAAAGGTTGATAACTCATTGTTTTCAGTACCAGGGGAGAGAAAGACCGAAAAGTGTGAAATCTGGCCTAGAGATGAATTAATACATGGCAGTGCTACTCAGGGGAAAACCCCGTGTGATCCAAAGACGGCAATTTAATGCAGGCCTAACACCTATCTAAAAGTCCAGACTTTGTGGAGCCGGGACGTCTGTAATTGCCACCACAAAGGAGCAATTAGGACCAGATGCTTAACACCTCTCCGCAATACTACGGGGCAAAGTAGAAACACATGACTGACACATTCCTGCCAGCAACCGGGAAGGCTGGTGTTACCAGCCTATTGGAATGTAATGACGCAACTGCATTGCCGCCAAAGCAGGTTTCATTGTTTCAGGCGTGGGGGGCATCGGTCAATTTGATTGACAGATGAAACTACCCTTCACAGGAAAGGAGGAGGGGTGAAAAGAATTTGGCACTTAATCCATCTAGGTAAATCATCTTACATGGAAAAATAGGCGGAGTTAATGAAAAGGGGAATATTAATTAGCCAACCTGGAAACTAGCCAGGAATTGAATAGAATAAAACTACGAGCAGTGGCCAGCAAGACTTCAGACGCATTCACAATAGTGTACCAGGGAAGCCGGAATTTTAATTTCTGGTGAGAGATTACCCTCTCGTTTTGTTACTTCGATACAATGTCGTATGACAGGATTTCCTAGCTATAACCCAGGTAATACCATTACTCTGATTAGTTTGTCTGCTAGTCTGAAGGCTTGTGTAGTTTCTTGTTCTGCATATTCTCCAAAACTTTACACTTGTGGATTTTCTTTGTACTTAATGTTCCAGTTTCTAGATTTACTATTACACTGTGAACTTTATTTTCTTCTTTCATTCACCACTTGGTTGTCTGATTTGTTGTATGTGATAATTTGGAGAAATCCATTATCCAAGCTACATGAGCGTGTGGCTTATGCATGTACAGGAGATACATTTAGATTCATCCTGTATGATGTTAAACATTGGGGAGACTGACTACTTAGGAGAAATTCCTGAGAGCTACCAGTCTCTTGATAGCGTCCAATTAACATTGATTATTTGGACCAACACTTTGAGTGCCTACCAAGATTATGGTGAAACCACTTGGTTTGAGGAATGGCACCAGTTCACCTTGTCTGCATGATGTCTGCATGAGGACAGACATGACTTAGGACATTCAATATCCCAGACAGATTCAGGGAAGGCATTTAATGTTCGACAGGACTGTGCGACCAGCCCTTCCGACAAGACAATATGAATGAATCAGAAAGGGAAAGAGTAAGTGAGGTGAACTTATATGGGAAACACTCCATTACACAAATGTATATGAATATGTATGTTTTGAGCTATAGATGTTCTAAATAGTTTTATTAATATATACATATATATTTATTTATTTAGAACTGATATATCCCCCCCCCCCCTATGTTTATGTAGGGGGGTACGGGGTGTCAGGCATTGGTAGCACCTTTGGTAAGGATGGCTCTCATGTCCTTTCAGGACCCATCCCCCACTGGTCCAAGTCTGACACCCAGCTCGTGCCTGTGGCTCCTAGTAGCTGTCAGCATGCGACAGCGGCCACCCCCCGGGCAACAGCTGTGAGAGGCTGGCTAAACCAGGCATGGGTATCCGATTTGGTGTCAAACCAAGAGGTAAACTAGGGTATGCCTACCCAGCATGTGAAGACAGGATTCGGCAGACTGCGCGGAAGAAATCATTCCTGATTCAACGGACAAGACGGCGTTTACCTGCAAAGCGTTGTGGAACGTAATGAGCACGGCAAGGCACGTAGAGCGCCCTGGTCATCCACTGCACCTGTATTCGTCTCCAATCGTCTCGACTTGTCTTGCCACTGGACTCAGATGGACTCAGGCGAGAGAGTGAGGTCGACGAATTGCGCAACTCTTCCTCACTTTAATCCAAGTCATCGCGCAAGTCATTCTTCATCCAACGTCACATATCACCTTCAAGCCCTGTGGCGATGGGCGAGCGGCAAAGCGGCAGGCGTGGGTACGCTGGCAGCCGTAGTCGCAGACCTGCACACAGGCGGCTCAGGCCATATGGTCGTCTTCTACTGACCGGAAGCAGCAGTGGGATTCGGCAGCCCCCTGAGCGACTGAGCAGCCCTCTATAGGAACACACTGCTCACCTCCATAGCATGAGGAAGGGGCTAGAAAAGGTGCCCTAAACATTGTCTGCTTCATCACTACCTAACCAGCTAGCCGCGGTTGGTGGGTACCCTAAACTGCGGTCGACATACAAAGAAAGATAAAACAAGCAAAGCTAAAAGAGTAAACCATATTCCCTTAACAATTGGAACTTGGAATGTACGCACCCTACTTGACAGAGACGGCGCGTCAGGTCCAGAGAGACGAACAGCACTGATTGGGAGAGAGCTGGGCAGGTACAACATCGACATTGCAGCCTTGAGCGAGACACGACTTGCAGAAGAAGGCCAAATCTGTGAAATTGGTGCCGGCTACACATTTTTCTGGAGTGGAAGGAAAAGCGAGGAAAGACGCCAATCCGGTGTGGGATTTGCCATTAAGTCGGCCCTGGTCGGCAAATTAGCTGGATTTCCAAAGGCTGTAAATGACAGGCTCATGACCATGAAGTTGCCTCTGCTGAATGGAAGGAAGCACGCAACCATTGTGAGTGTCTACGCACCAACTATGACCAACGAAGATGATGTCAAGAATAAGTTCTATGAGGACCTGCACAATGTATTAACATCTGTTCCCAAAGGAGACAAACTTATACTCCTTGGGGATTTCAATGCCAGAGTAGGCACGGACACCACCTCTTGGAGTGGCATTATTGGAAAGCATGGAGTCGGAAATTGTAACACCAATGGACTCCGCCTCCTTCAGACATGTGCCGAACATGATCTCCTGATTACGAACACAATTTTCCGTCTCCCCATGAGAAATAGGACATCGTGGATGCACCCTCGCTCGAAACACTGGCACCTCATTGACTATGTAATCGTCAGGAGGAGTGACAGACAAGACGTTCGAGTGACAAAATCCATGTGTGGTGCCGAATGTTGGACAGACCATCGTCTCATTGTCTCGAAAATGAACATCCACATCAGGCCACCACGGCGTCCTCAAGGGGCAAAAATGCAAACAAAGCTAAATGTCACCCGCCTAAACAGCAAGAAAATGCAGCAGTCGTTTGAAAATATGCTGGAAGACCGCCTCAAGCCCAATGCTGAAGCAAAACAGGATACAGAAACAGAATGGAGAGCCCTAAAGGACACGATTTACAACACTGCTATGGAAATCCTGGGTCCAGCCCCCCGAAAGCATAAAGACTGGTTTGATGAAAATTCCGAAGACATCAACCAATTGCTGGCCGAGAAACATCTTCTCCTCAAGGCACATTTGAATGACCCAAAGTCAACATCAAAAAAAGATGCTTTCAAGAACATTCAGAGAGTAGTGCAGCAGAAACTTCGGCACATGCGGGACTCCTGGCTGAGCAGCAAAGCTGATGAAATTCAGGGCTTTGCTGACAGACACGATATGAAAAACTTCTACGACTCACTGAAAGCGGTCTATGGTCCTTCATCACCAGGCATAGTTCCCCTCCTCAGTGCAGACGGGGGAACATTGGTCACCGATAAGAAAGAAATCCTCCAACGCTGGGCAGAGCATTTCAGCAAAATCTTAAATGCAACTTCCTTCTTCGATGATGAAACCATCAATTGCCTTCCTCAAGTTCCCACCAATGAGACTCTTGATGACCTGCCAACCATAGTGGAAATAAACAAAGCCATCCAGCAACTCTCCAGCGGCAAGGCACCTGGTCCTGACTCCATCCCAGCAGAGATATACAAGGCAGGTGGGCCGGTCCTAACAGAGCAGCTTCACCGAGTCTTCACAAACATATGGATGAACGAGACCATGCCACAAGATTTTAAGGACGCGTCAATAGTCCACCTTTACAAACGTAAAGGAAACCGCCAATCCTGTGACAACCACCGAGGCATCTCCTTGCTTTCAATTGCAGGGAAGATACTCGCCAGAATTCTTCTCAATCGCCTCACAGCCCATCTCGATCAAGGTCTTCTTCCTGAGAGTCAATGTGGCTTCAGAAAAGAACGTGGAACTGTTGACATGATCTTCGCTGCAAGGCAGCTGCAAGAGAAATGTCAGGAACAGAACTGCGAAATGTTCTCCACTTTCATTGACCTTACCAAGGCTTTTGATACAGTCAGCAGAGAAGGACTGTGGAAGATTATGGCAAAATATGGTTGTCCACGAAAGTTTGTCCAAATAGTGCGGCTATTTCATGACGGCATGCAGGCAAGAGTACAGGAAAATGGTGAGCTGTCTGAACCCTTTCCTGTCACCAATGGAGTGAAGCAAGGATGTGTCCTGGCACCAACACTGTTCAGCCTCATGTTTTCAGCCATGTTGATGAATGCCTTCGAGAACGACGACATTGGAATAGACATCAACTACCGTATGGATGGAAAGTTATTCAATCTCAGAAGGCTGAAAGCTAAAACCAAAATTGACAGTGGCACAGTCAGAGAGCTCCTGTTTGCTGATGATTGCGCTCTATACGCCAACTCAGAGGCGGACATGCAACATAATGTTTCAGCTTTCTCACATGCCTGTGCCAACTTTGGGCTCAATATCAACTTGGAGAAGACTGTAGTTATGTACCAGCCAGCTCCAGGGAATAATCACACTGTGCCGAATATCAAAGTGAATGATCATAGACTAAGTGTTGTGGACAAATTTACCTATCTTGGCAGCACCGTGTCACAAGCTGCCACAATCGATGACGAAGTGAATGCAAGAATCTCCAAGGCCAGTGCAGCCTTTGGCAGACTGTACAAGAATGTATGGGACAGAACTGGAATAAGCCTGCAAACAAAGCTAAAAGTCTACAAAGCAGTTGTATTATCCACACTGCTATATGCTTGTGAAACCTGGACTGTTTATCAGCGACACGCTAGGAAATTAAACCACTTCCACACAGTCTGCCTAAGGAAGCTACTGAAGATTAAATGGCAAGACAAGATTCCAGACACTGAAGTCCTAGAAAGAGCATCCATACCCAGTATCCACACTCTACTGATGAAGAATCAGATTCGCTGGGCTGGTCACTTGACTCGCATGCCAGATCACAGGCTCCCTAAACGAATTTTTTACAGCGAACTGCGTTGTGGTAAACGCTCCCAAGGTGGCCAGAGGAAACGTTTTAAAGACACTCTGAAAATTTCACTGAATGCTTTTGGAATTCATCATGACACCTGGGAGGCTGCAGCCAGAGACCGAAATTCGTGGCGTGCATCATTGCGCAAAGGTGCAGTTATATGTGAGGCAACCAGGACTGCAAGAGCTGTGAAGAAAAGGCAGGACAGAAAAACCACTGCAGGAAATCCTCCTCCAGAGACGTCAAGCATTCTTTGTCCACATTGTCAAAGAACATTTCGAGCCAAAATAGGCCTTATCAGCCATCTTAGAACCCACGGCTCCACACCTTCAACCCCACTGGATGAAATGAATGGTCATCATCATTCTTGATGGACAAACAACAACAACAACATGTTTATGTAACATGCCATCATATATATCATCATACCATCATATATTATGACTTGAATGTATGTTTATATGAATGTATAGACATATGTGTTTGAGATGTGTAGACGTAGATACTACCCATCTCCGTTCGTTTCATTCCAGATCTCTTAGGAGCAATGGACAGTCAACAAACCATATCAGGAAGTGACTTAGCCTTGTGAGGGACCAATTTGGACTCCTTCAATCTGACAGTGAACTGCGTCTCACTGGGGGAAGCATGACCTATGTGCTTCTGAGCTTTTCAGCCAGATGAGTTACGTATACCATAATATAATCATCATCATCATATGATCATCAATAGCAATAATAAACACAGTTGTTGTATTTTAAACTCAGTTGTCTGTATAATTCTAAATGTTTATAAATGTTTGTGTAGCGTAATCAAGTACACACATTTTGTATCATTTAGTGGGGGTTCGCACATATTGTCCAGAAGTGGGAATCTATGTCCGGGAGGTATCTTGCCTATGCAGTCATAAGTAACCAGATTACGTTGCATGTCTTAACTCCTCCTTTCTCACTTCTGGTGATACCAAGTACAGCCAAAACTATATAGATATATTCTATCTTCAACGAGCCACTTCTTGGCTGTTTTCTTGAGTATCAGGGACAGTGTCTTAATCAGCATAAAAGACATTTGTTCCACGTTTTCTCTCTGGGATCTGGGTGGTAATTAGTCCCTTCTGACAGAATTAGGGGATCTTAAACTGCATCCAGAACTAAACACCAGTAGAAGAAAATGATGTTGGCTGAGTGGTTGCCCCTCTGGGATCTAACCCCAGCCAGTTGGTGACAATGGGTTCCTTCATCTAGACAGACTCTGAAGACGCTGATGAAGAGATTTTTCTCTGGACCCAGTACCAAATTACCATGAGGTTGTTTTACAGAGTTCTTCTTGCCCCCTCCTAGCCCAAAAACCAGCAAAGTGTGCACTACTGGTACTGAAACCTCACATCTGTGGACAGCTGTATTAGGATGTAAGCAGATCAGGATTCAGCTCAGTAGATAGGGACTGGTGGGGAATATGCCTGAGTTGGTCATGTTA
The DNA here is from genome assembly GCA_963921405.1 of Cepaea hortensis. Taxonomy (NCBI): domain Eukaryota; kingdom Metazoa; phylum Mollusca; class Gastropoda; order Stylommatophora; family Helicidae; genus Cepaea; species Cepaea hortensis. Next base: position 44,012,799 of record OY992887.1, on the reverse strand, counting down.
CCTCCATCAATGACAGTTTTCATTCATCTCCACAGTGACGGTTTTCATTCATCTCCACAATGAAGGTTTTCCTTCATCTCCATGGTGAAGGTTTTCATTTGTCTCTACAGTGAAGGTTTTCATTTGTTTCCACAGTGAAGGTTTTCATTCGTCTCTACAGTGAAGGTTTTCATTCATCTCCACAGTGAAGGTTTTCATTCATCTCCACAATAAAGGTTGGCTGCAATTAATCGCCAACACTGTCAGTCTCTCACCTTGATTGTACATTCTGACAGACTTCTGTTATTTCATCTCTTGATGTTATCTTCCCACTTCTATCGCTGTTTTACTCTTGCTTGCTTGCCCTTGACTTCCCGTATGTTTTTATAAGATTGTTATGTCTTTTAACAAGGCCGAAATATTTCACTCCCCTCATTTTTATCTCTTTCATCAACTCTTTTTTCATTTCCAGATTTTCTAGAATCAGTGTATTTGATTGTTTTTGTTTCCATGAAATATGACATATTCTTCTGTATATCCATATCTCCATAGCCTCTATTTGACTTTCTAATTGCTTGTTTACTGTCTAGATTTCCTAGCCATACAGTAGTGTTGAACATACATAACATTTGACAAGTCTCATTTTTAATGCGCTGTTAATCTCTCTAGATGTTAATACTGATTTCATGTGCTTGCTTGCTGCTTGCTTGCGTTCGCTGGTTGTGAACTCCAGCATGAAGTCCTGTATGTCGGATGGTGACATCCTGTTGTCCAACATCAGTGTGATGTCATTCATACTGGACTGAGGTTTGCGTGAGTATTCGTTATCCCATGTCTGGCTTATTGGTTTGCAGACTTGTGGTTTCTCGCCGTGCAGGCAGAGACTCTCAGACTTCGGAAGAATCAGCGATCCTACAGACGTTAGCCAGGACCCCGAAGGAATCTGTTACCCAGGACGCGCTACTAGGACGTGTCGGTAGGTACTGGCCAGTATAGAAACTGGCCCTGGTGTCTTGGAAGCACCTCTGCATCCCTGATTTCATGTTATTAAGAACATTTTGTCCATTGCTATTCTCTTTTTGATTTCTGTTTCACTTGTGCCATCATCCGTTATTACATTTCCTCCATAGTTTTGAGGTATTCAATTGTCAACAGACTCCAATTCAATGCTCAGAGGTACTTTTAAGCAGGCTCTGGTGTGTCCATGTCTCTACTTCTAATAAAAGGCAGCAGACACAGAAGTTAAACCTGTAACAGTTACACTTGTAAACACTATTTAAAGAAAAAAAACCTAACTAAAAAAACTGATAAAACTACAGTAGCCTCTTCTTTGTTCATCCAAAATGTTTGCTTCAGACATAATTGCGTTGTGCCTGTTTACAGCAGAGCTGCGATATTTGCGCCTTTCGGTCTACACATCCGGCTTCTTCAGACATTTGTTTACCGGGCTAACCTTCCCGGGACTACAGTATCTTAAGTAACTACTTCAGTTATAACATAACATTACCAGGTTTCTGTCAGTTGAAACAGATCAAGAAATTCTTCCAAGCTCCAGTGTAAAGGATCATACTGTTTCAAGGCTAGCAAGGCATGCAGAGTGTCAATTTTAAAGACGTTTGAAGCAGAGAAAGCATGCTTGGATTCCATACGTCCAAATGTGTGCTCCGCTGTAAATCTTGGAAATACATGCATTGAAACAAAAGATAAAAGTGGTCCTCAGGAGGTTGCAACTGCAAGGATGTGAAGTGTTGCAACTTTATGCCCTGCAAAATCATTAATAACATGAATCAAAATTGAAATAGGGACGCAGAGGTGTTTCCAAGGCACCAGGGCCGGGTTATATACTGGCCAAGACCTATTGACGCGTCCACGTCGAGCCTCCTGGGCAACAGGTCCCTTCGGGGTCCTGGCTGAAGTCAATAGGATCGCCGATTCCTCCGAAGTCGGAGAGTGTCTGCCTGTACGGCGAGGAACCACCAGTCTGCACACCAATAAGCCAGACATGGGACACCGGATACTCACGCAAAACTCAGGTGCTGTATGACATCACACTGATGTTGGACAACAGGATGCCTTCATCCGACATACAGGACTTCGCGTTGGAGCTCAAGCCAACGAACACAAGCAAGCAAGCAAGCAAGCAAGCAAAATTGAAATACATATAAGGAGACATCCAGCATTCAAGAAAAATAATATGAGAAGTTTAAAGACTAAAAGGCATTTAAAGGCTAGATTATCGTCACAGAATCAGCCACTCTCAAGTCTGCTGAATCACATTCATGCAGTAATTTCCTCTGTAACATCGCCTAAATATAAACTGTTTTTGTATTTATTTTTAATATAATTACAACATTGATATGCATATCTGGTACTCATGTCTTATCTTTAGGTTTGTGTGCATCTTGCTAGAATAGGGAATCTCTGGTTTTTTCTTCCCCTCACTGAGTACTAACTGAACGCGGTATGCGTGACATAAAGGTTATCTGTTAGGTTGCTAACTCTTGTCAGTTGCTTTTAGCTGAGAAAGAGAACGGATGGACTGTGTGTTCTGTAAAAATAATAGAAGATTATTTCAATGGAGGATTGACCAGTTCCATTAAGGAGTATTGCTCTATTAGCAAGGAAAGCCTTTAATCTATCATTCTAGGTCAGTGGTTCTCAACCTTTTTTGCCCCGTGACCCCCTTCACCATATTTTCAGAACGCCATTCCCCCCCCCCTTCCTATTAAAAATTTGGCCCGTGCCCCCCTTCACCATATTTTCAGAAGGTCATCATTTTTCATATTTCCTATCTAAAAATCCCCCCACCCCTACACAGTATACGTAAATGTGGAAGTAATAGCATATACTAAAACAAGTCTACACATCCACATAAAACATGATTTGTGTGTCTACTTAGTTTATAAAATAAATTTTAGAAGGATGAGACATACATAACTGTAAAGTATGAAGGGAAAAACAATATCAAGTAATCGGTTCTTGTATTAACATGATCTTGAAATGGTCTTCATCCCCCCCCCCCCCCTGGAAACCCTAAAATTGTAATTTTTCCTTGCTCCTCTTGGAATAGACTCAGTGGCCGCCTGTATTATTGCTCTGTTTAGACTTTCCACCATTTGCTTCATGTTGCCATACCGTGCATTTATGTTTTCACAATATTTGTCTGTTTGTATGGCAAATCTGTCCCAATCTGCTCGTTTGTAATTCCAGCGGGGCAAAGACTTTTGCTCCTGTGGAAAAATACTCCATATTCATTACAAGCTTGATTGGTCTGTGGTCACTACCTGCTAATTGGTCAAGCACATGACGATCGATTTTGTGGAGGATGTCTCCTGTGCAGAAAGCTAAGTCTGGAGTAGAAGTGGTAAACCATCTTCTGGAGTAGAAGCTCGGTGTGTCATCCGCTTTGTTGAGTAGATGGAGATTTTAGTCTATTTCCCAGTCCTCCACTTTATCTCCTCTTTTGTCAGTATCTGGGTATCCCCATCTTTCTGAACGGCTATTAAAGTCTCCGACAATAATGCAGTTTGTGTCACTTATTTTCATGTTTGAGAGTGTAAGGTCCTTATCTGCTGGGCTATACAGATTGTAAATTCTTATTTTCACGTCCTTTATCATTATATCAACACCTATAATTTCCGTTTGGTTGTCAGAGATCACAGATACTTCACTGCAAGGTATTGTATTTCGTGTAAGTATTAGAACTCCTCCTTTGTGTCCTTCGCGGTCAAAACGTGTAGCCTGTTATCCTCTGACTGAGAATATGTGATTGGCGTTGAGGTGTGTCTCTTGAATGCATGCCACATCTGTTCTATCTTTATGAAGACGCTTTGTTAGGGAAACTTTCTTGTTATAAACTTCTTCGATATTCCACTGTAGTATGTTGAGTGTTCTGGGGATTTGGTCAATAGCTCTTAACCTACTCCTCTGTGTCTTGACTCCACAGCACAGGGGAAGGTGACCACCAGTAGTCATGGGTGGACCCCCTCGAGGCAGGGGGCCCGGCACTATCACCGCCTGATGAGACTTCACGAGATTAGCATCATAACGATTAATTTTAATTTGTGACATCATGAATTACGTTACGTTGCACTGCTTTGTCAGGCCTGTGGCTCAGTACATCCGATTTTGACAAGCATTCTTTCGGGGTGCTTTCCCTAGCCTTTGACTGTCCCCAGTCTACCTACAAGGCAGCAGGTTTGTGTGTCTCTTCGTCTGGTCCCTCTCCCTTGACCTGTCCGACATGGGTGACCCTACCAGTAGCTGTGCTACAGTTGGCATAGCTCTTGGGGTCATTGGAACGCGCAAGCCCCTCTACCTCATCACGGTGGACACACGGCAGAGGGGGTGCATTAACATTATCTATAATGGCATGTCAGAATCACCAGCGTGGAGCTCATGGAGAGAACTAAACAACCTCAATTAATCAAGAAGTGAGGAAAATCCTCTGCTGATGGGTAGGACACACAATGCAAAAACTGAAGAACAGTGTAACTAGCAAGTCTTGTCTGTAGCCTAGAGGAAAAATCAAATAGAGGGTGATTCTAAAACCAAAAAAAAAAAAAACATACAGAAGACTTAGAGACGAAGATTAATAATATGGAGATGCTTGAAACAGCAGAAGATAGGAGGATGACTTGGGGTGAACTTATTGGGAGCCTTTCTTTCAAAGGGGGAATAAAGCACAGCAGAAGAAGAACAAGATAAATATTAACTGACCTTTTAAAGAGTATGAGTGTGACCATTACACCAACAGATATATAAGACTGTGGGCTGGCAGAATGACTACAATGCTGGATTCTCCTTTGAAAGTTCAGATATTGGACTTACACATCAAAGAAATCAGGTCCAATGTTTAATAAGAGAAGCAACGGCTGCAGCAGGATATAACAATAGGAAATACAAACATCTAGGTATGTGTGTGTGTTTTTTTTAAAGTTTGCATATCCTTTAGGGTAGCGGGGTAGGGGTATCATCTATCAAAGGAGAAGTAAGGCGCCTCCTTCCCTCCGCTAGCCTACGGGACACCCTTGGGCAAGGTGGAGTACCCGTTTAGCCCCCCGATCAGGGTTACGTGAAGCCATGCGTGCAGGTGGTGGATGAAGATGTAGAGCAGCCGACAGATAGTTGTAGGTTATGGTCTCCACCTTCACGACGGTAGGCAGAGGATATCTTTTTTGAGTAGACAATGGCTACGGTCACTGACCAGTATGGTCACTGCTAGGAAGGAAAGCAATGGCAAACTACCTTCTTTACAGATGCCAAGAAAATCATGTTGTGTGAAATCATCGATAATCAGAGAAACGGAGTAAATGGGTGCTCCATAGGAGCAGCCTCGCCTGGTAGGGATAGTCATGCGCACCAGGTGACTCCAGACCGTCAACAGGCTACTAGGTGCAACAAAAACAAAAAAACACAAAAAAATACGCCTCAATGTGTGTAACAATTTATTTTATTTAATTTATTGTATCTAGAGTATCAGAAATATCCAAATAAGGAGTCCTGTTACACACATTGATTCGTATTTTTTTGTGTTTTTTGTTTTGTTTTTGTTTTTGTGTTTGCACTTGCTCACTTTGAACTCAAGTGTAGTCCATACACACTTTTTATAGTAGTGATGGACTGAATTTTGTGTGTGGATTAGCTTTCCCTATTAACAGTGACCCTCGCCATCAGGCAAACTCACTCCGACTTCAGAGGTACATGTAATTTACGTCCCTAAGTCAAGGACGACAGGTCAACATCTTAATTCAGCTGTCCGGTATAGGGGTTGAACCGCTAACTTCGGCATCGACACAACAAATGTTTAAGAACACGTGTTCTTGCCCATTCGGCCATGCAGACCTGCTATTGAGGAGTATTAGGTTTATGGTTAAAAAAAAAGTGTAAGGCATGTCTACAATGCTTGAGACATCAGTGATAAATGGGGCCAACAACATGGTTTTATAGATCAATTAGCTCTCCCTGGATGGTGTGGCCAGTGGTAGATGGGGCCAGTAACATGGTTTTAAAGATCAATTAGCTCTCCCTGGATGGTGTGGCCAGTGGTAGATGGGGCCAGTAACATGGTTTTATAGATCAATTAGCTCTCCCTGGATGGTGTGGCCAGTGGTAGATGGGGCCAGTAACATGGTTTTATAGATCAATTAGCTCTCCCTGGATGGTGTGGCCAGTGGTAGATGGGGCCAGTAACATGGTTTTATAGATCAATTAGCTCTCCCTGGATGGTGTGGCCAGTGGTAGATGGGGCCAGTAACATGGTTTTATAGATCAATTAGCTCTCCCTGGATGGTGTGGCCAGTGGTAGATGGGGCCAGTAACATGGTTTTATAGATCAATTAGCTCTCCCTGGATGGTGTGGCCAGTGGTAGATGGGGCCAGTAACATGGTTTTATAGATCAATTAGCTCTCCCTGGATGGTGTGGCCAGTGGTAGATGGGGCCAGTAACATGGTTTTATAGATCAATTAGCTCTCCCTGGGTGGTGTGGCCACGGAGTACGTGCTTTGTGCTCGATACCTTTGACAACAGCCAGCGGAGAGAGAATGAAGCGGAGAAGAAGAGGTAGCGAAGAGAGAGGAAGGAAAAGGAAGAAGAGTGCTGGAGTCAGAAGGGGTAGAAAGAAAATGGACCGTTTGGGACTCAAAAATGTACGGGTTGGGTATTGGAATTGCCATAGTGCAAAGCAACGAGGACCAATACTGGAGAAACTGGTCTACGATTTTGATGTCCTGATGTTACAAGAACTGAATACGAACTCTTTTTAGTGCCCTGGCTATACATGTTACATAACCCAACTGGGCAGGGAAGACATGGGCAGGCTCTGGTGGTCAAGGACGGTTTACAGCATTCAATACTGGATATGAGTGGGTGGGGTAAGGAGAGTAAAGAGGTGCAGGGAATGCGGATACAAATCGGCCGATACAGCTGGAACCTGATAAATATATATGTAAGTGGGGAATCTTGCATAAGCAGAGAGAGTTGGGACTGGCTGAAAGGTTCAGTGGACACCCCAGATACCAGGTATCTGATATGTGGTGATTTCAATGCCCGCGTCAAGAAATGGGTCAGGTAGGGAGAGAACAGACAGGGCACTGCTCTTGATGAGGCCTTGCTTGAGACGGATGTTGCCTGTCTAAATGACGGGACACCCACTAGGCTTGCAATGAGACCGGGGGACCCTGACACGGCCATCGACCTGGTGCTTGTATCCCAAGAGGCGGCATCAGATATAAAATGGAGTGTCCTTGGAGACCATGGAAGTGACCACCTCCCCTGTTCTGTGCTGATACCTAAGTCCAACACAGTTCGCAGGGCATTCAGTTAAGATAACGACCACTCTTCGCTCTTGGGGCGTCTTAGATCACAGGGAAGATCTAAACCAACAAGAAGAATCTTCATCCAACCACGATGGTGGACACCAGAGGTCGAGAATCCATGGAGGGGAAAGAAGGCGGCCATAAGGAATTGGCAGAGGGTGCGGAGAGCAACCAATTCAGTTGGCACAGAATTGGAAGAGGCTGAAAGGTATAAAAAAGTAAAGGTGCAGGATTTTAAACTCCAGGCAGCCGAGGCAAAGAGGATTAAGTGGGAACTGTTTATCAATGAAGTCGGTGGGGATGTGACATTGGGAAAATTCTGGAGGCTGCACCGGCAGATGAAGAGACAGGCAATGCCTGGTACCCTAACCCTAACCCTAACTCTAATGGGTACATGGCATTACAGACAGAACTGACTATAGGTAAGGTCATCAGCAGACATCATCATCATTACAGAGACCATGTCGGCGGCGCTTATTGCCAGTATACATCTCTGGAAGGTCCGCGTGAAGAGCTGGCATCTGGACATCATGATTTTTTACTGGCACAGCTCTCTCTCAGGTCCGCGTGAAGAGATGGCTTCTGGACATGATCTGCTACTGGGACAGCTGTCTATGAGGTCCGTGCAATAACTTCATTAGCCTGGTAGGGATGAGTTTGGTTTTTTTTTCAAATTGGAAGGAAGGAAGGACAGTGAATCGGGCCCCCGCCTTAGCTGACATTTGACTTAGTGAGAACGAAAACTCTTTCGTGGAGAGTGAGTCCCATTTTGCCAGCGCCCGCTTGAATCTTGATGAAATACATCATGGCGTCTGGCGTTCTTCCGGGAGTAAGCCATAGACGTAAAGCCGGGCCTTAGCCGACGGTCATCGCCTGAAGAAGGCGGCTTGGCTTGACTTCTGAGTTGAACAAAAGCGCCGTGGTGGGTCATTTCTGCAGGATTAGGCCGCCTCTGACTCTATGGGCTCATGGACTCTTCAGGCATGCGCATGCTCCTAAGCCATGACAGCTGGGGTGACCACTATTGACCACCCATATATGGGCATCAGTTCAACAATGTTCCTGAATGCCCCAGAGTTCGCTATCTGTCTTGTCTGTTTTGTGTGGGTGAGACTGAACACTTGCGGGTTTGTCCGGTGGGCTACGGTTCTTAGAAACCCAGCGACTTAATACTAACATTTCAAGGGATTGACAATTAAAACATAAGAAGGCCGGCAACACGTGGTCTTGTGGCGGTGTCACACGGAGACTCAGCACCTGTAGATTTGTCCGTTTTGCTACATTGCTAGGGAACAGATGGGCGCAGCAGACACCAAAAGACAACAACACCATATATTGTATAGGGCTAAAGGGTTAGGGTTAGACGAGGTCCATGGCGGTGACGGTCTCCCTCTTGGCGTGCTCGGTGTAAGTGACAGCGTCGCGGATGACGTTCTCTAGGAACACCTTGAGGACACCTCGGGTTTCCTCATAGATGAGCCTGGAGATGCGCTTGACACCTCCTCGCCGGGCCAGTCGGCGGATGGCGGGCTTGGTAATAACCTGGATGATATCGCGCAGGACTTTGCGGCATTTACCTCTAGTTATGAATGGGACAATAATCCAATCCAATCCAATCCAATTTTTGGTATGAGTACCCTCTTTCAGCCTTCGAGTTTTCGACTTAGCTATGTAGTGGGTGTTTAAGGTGTAGTTTGTCTTTCGTACTTTGTGCTGCTTGTTGTCAGCTTCCTGGCTTCTGATGGGTTGATTGCGTTCGTTACTTTCTTGATGAAGTTTTTCATATCTGGGCAGAGTCGCGCACTTGTTGAGGATTGGTAACAACCCCGTCATATGGTGCTATTTCTTTCAGGGAGTTTTACCCATGCTGTGCATGCATCCAGTGGGTGGTGTGATGTCACTAGGTATATGGTGCTGCACCATGCTGTGCATGCATCCAGTGGGTGGTGTGATGTCACTAGGTATATGGTGCTGCACCATGCTGTGCAGGCATCCAGTGGGTGGTGTGATGTCACTAGGTATATGGTGCTGCACCATGCTGTGCAGGCATCCAGTGGGTGGTGTGATGTCACTAGGTATATGGTGCTACACCATGCTGTGCAGGCATCCAGTGGGTGGTGTGATGTCACTAGGTATATGGTGCTGCACCATGCTGTGCATGCAGAAGGATTACAACGCATATAGATGTAGATAACTGTAGCGAAAAAGTCCACCTATTTGAGAAATATGCAACCATTTTACATATATGGTAACGTGATAACGGTGAGAATCAGCAGTGGTTCGAATCGCATTGGTAACTTAGGGGTATGTGAGCCGGCTGCTCAGAAAGCAATGGCAAACTACTGAGTGTAATCTTGCAAAGAAATCAACATACAGATGAAAGATGCTGGTGTTGACAGCGATGTCCTTTAAAGGATATCCATCCATCCATCATGTGCCATGCCGGTAAGCGTGGGCGGTCATGTTCTGCCATCTCACTCGATCACCAGAGTCGTGGATCAGCTCCGTGTTTCTGTCTCGACCATGCCACAAGGCCAAGCCATCCAGGTACTTGCTTCTAGGTCTTCCCCTTGGTCTGTTCCCCTCGATCTTACCAGCTGTCACCAAATTCTCCAATCCATTTCTTCTCATAACAAGCCCAAAGAATTTTGACTGTCTACGTCTAATTTCTCTAATCAATTTACGATCTTCATTTGTTTCTTGAAGGACTTGTTCATTGGTCTTTCTGGCTGTCCATGGTATTCTTTGCATTTTCCTCAGAAACCACATCTCTACAGCCATCAGATGTTTTTCAGCCTGACTGCTCATTGTCCACGCTTCACATCCATACAAAAGCACAGGTTCTATGTAGCATCTCAACACTCTTTTTCTCTTTTCAATTGACATCTTTTTATTGGTCAATATGTTTTTCATCTTGCTAAAGGCTACTTTTGCCATGGCGATTCTTGTTCTAATCTCTTCAAGGCATCTCCCATCAGATGTTATTACTGTTCCGAGATAATTGTACCTACTCACTTGTTCCCATTTACTTGTATATTACATTGTGGTATTTCGTCCTTCCTAGTGACGACCATAATCTGTGTCTTTTTACAATTTAATTCTAACCCTAGTTGTTCACTGTGTGTAACAATCGCATCTACTAAATTTTGCAGGTCCTGTTCATTGTCTGCAATCAAGACTGTATCATCTGCATATCTAATGTTATTGATTCATCGTCCCCCAATGTTGATTCCTTCCATATCTTCAATATTTCTGAAAATACTTTCACTGTACAGGGAAAACAGATCTGGAGTCATTACACATCCCTGTCTCACACCCATTTTAATAGGCTGATATTGGCTTACTTCATTATCAACTCTTATGGCAGCTTGTTGTTTCCAATATATGTTTTTTACAAGTCTAAGATCTTTTCCATCAATTTGTAGATTTTCAAGCATCCTTATCATGTTGACATGTCTCACTTTATCAAAAGCCTTTGTGTAGTCAATAAAGCAAAGGTGTAGATCTTTGTTTACTTCTATAGAACGTTCGATTATGGTTCTCAGCATATACACAGCATTTACTGTACCCTTGCCTTCCACAAACCCACATTGTTCTTCTCCTATTTCAGGTTGTATTTTCCTCCTAACTCTTTGCATGATAATTCTTAGCAAAATCTTTGTGATGTGACTCATTATACTAATTGTTCGATGTAGATCACATTCCAAGGCTCCCGATTTCTTTGGGATTGCAATAAATACAGAATTACATAACTCCTGAGGTATATTTCCAGTATCATATATTGTATTAAGCAGACTGGTAACTTTATCTATTCCATATTCTTCTAAAGCATTAATCATTTCTGTTGTGACGCTGTCTGAACCGGGGGTCTTGCCAGATTTCATGTGGTTAAGAGCATTCTGAACCTCCATCTTCAAAATTGCTTTCCATTGCTTTCCTTCCTAGCAGTGACCATACTGGTCAGTGACCGTAGCCATTGTCTCCTCAAAAAGATATCCTCTGCCTACCGTCGTGAAGGTGGAGACCATAACCTACAACTATCTGTCGGCTGCTCTCCATCTTCATCCACCACCTGCACGCATGGCTTCACGTAACCCTGATCGGGGGGCTAAACGGGTACTCCACCTTGCCCAAGGGTGTCCCGTAGGCTAGCGGAGGGAAGGAGGCGCCTTACTTCTCCTTTGATAGATGATACCCCTACCCCGCTACCCTAAAGGATATGCAAACTTTAAAAAAATAAAAAAACACACACATACCTAGATGTTTGTATTTCCTATTGTTATATCCTGCTGCAGCCGTTGCTTCTCTTATTAAACATTGGACCTGATTTCTTTGATGTGTAAGTCCAATATCTGAACTTTCAAAGGAGAATCCAGCATTGTAGTCATTCTACCAGCCCACAGTCTTATATATCTGTTGGTGTAATGGTCACACTCATACTCTTTAAAAGGTCAGTTAATATTTATCTTGTTCTTCTTCTGCTGTGCTTTATTCCCCATTTGAAAGAAAGGCTCTCAATAAGTTCATCCCAAGCCATCCTCCTATCTTCTGCTGTTTCAAGCATCTCCATATTATTAATCTTCGTCTCTAAGTCTTCTGTATGTTTTTTTTTTTTTTTTGGTTTTAGAATCACCCTCTATTTGATTTTTCCTCTAGGCTACAGACAAGACTTGCTAGTTACACTGTTCTTCAGTTTTTGCATTGTGTGTCCTACCCATCAGCAGAGGATTTTCCTCACTTCTTGATTAATTGAGGTTGTTTAGTTCTCTCCATGAGCTCCACGCTGGTGATTCTGACATGCCATTATAGATAATATTAATGCACCCCCTCTGCCGTGTGCCCACCGTGATGAGGTAGAGGGGCTTGCGCGTTCCAATGACCCCAAGAGCTATGCCAACTGTAGCACAGCTACTGGTAGGGTCACCCATGTCGGACAGGTCAAGGGAGAGGGACCAGACGAAGAGACACACAAACCTGCTGCCTTGTAGGTAGACTGGGGACAGTCAAAGGCTAGGGAAAGCACCCCGAAAGAATGCTTGTCAAAATCGGATGTACTGAGCCACAGGCTTGACAAAGCAGTGCAACGTAACGTAATTCATGATGTCACAAATTAAAATTAATCGTTATGATGCTAATCTCGTGAAGTCTCATCAGGCGGTGATAGTGCCAGGCCCCTGCCTCGAGGGGGTCCACCCATGACTACTGGTGGTCACCTTCCCCTGTGCTGTGGAGTCAAGGCACAGAGGAGTAGGTTAAGAGCTATTGACCAAATCCCCAGAACACTCAACATACTACAGTGGAATGTCGAAGAAGTTTATAACAAGAAAGTTTCCCTAACAAAGCGTCTTCATAAAGATAGAACAGATGTGGCATGCATTCAAGAGACACACCTCAACGCCAATCACATATTCTCAGTCAGAGGATAACAGGCTACACGTTTTGACCGCGAAGGACACAAAGGAGGAATTCTAATACTTACACGAAATACAATATCTTGCAGTGAAGTATCTGTGATCTCTGACAACCAAACGGAAATTATAGGTGTTGATATAATGATAAAGGACGTGAAAATAAGAATTTACAATCTGTATAGCCCAGCAGATAAGGACCTTACACTCTCAAACATGAAAATAAGTGACATAAACTGCATTATTGTCGGAGACTTTAATAGCCGTTCAGAAAGATGGGGATACCCAGATACTGACAAAAGAGGAGATAAAGTGGAGGACTGGGAAATAGACTAAAATCTCCATCTACTCAACAAAGCGGATGACACACCGAGCTTCTACTCCAGAAGATGGTTTACCACTTCTACTCCAGAATTAGCTTTCTGCACAGGAGACATCCTCCACAAAATCGATCGTCATGTGCTTGACCAATTAGCAGGTAGTGACCACAGACCAATCAAGCTTGTAATGAATATGGAGTATTTTTCCACAGGAGCAAAAGTCTTTGCCCCGCTGGAATTACAAACGAGCAGATTGGGACAGATTTGCCATACAAACAGACAAATATTGTGAAAACATAAATGCACGGTATGGCAACATGAAGCAAATGGTGGAAAGTCTAAACAGAACAATAATACAGGCGGCCACTGAGTCTATTCCAAGAGGAGCAAGGAAAAATTACAAACCATACTGGACTGAAGAACTACAAATTTTGGAGGACAAAGTTGAAGATGCCAGAAAGACAGCAGAGAGAGAACAAACAACTGAAGCAAACATCTCTCTCAAAGCCATCTCAGCAAAATATGAAAGAACAGTAAATCAAACAACAAGAGATTGTTGGAGGGAAAAAACAGAAAACCTGAATTTTGATAGGGATGGAAACAAACTATGAAAACTAGTGAAAGCCATGAACAATGAAGGACCCAGAACAATGGTTCTCAACCTGTGGGGAATTCCCCCCCCCCCCCCAGGGGGAAATTTTAGGGTTTCCAGGGGGGGGGGGGGAAGAAGACCATTTCAAGATCATGTTAATACAAGAACCGATTACTTGATATTGTTTTTCCCTTCATACTTTACAGTTATGTATGTCTCATCCTTCTAAAATTCATTTTATAAACTAAGTAGACCCACAAATCATGTTTTATGTGGATGTGTAGACTTGTTTTAGTATATGCTATTACTTCCACTTTTACGTATACTGTGTAGGGGTGGGGGGGGGGGATTTTTAGATAGGAAATATGAAAAAAAGGGGGGGGGGAATGACCTTCTGAAAATATGGTGAAAGGGGCACGGGCCAAATTTTTAATAGGAGGGGGGGGGGGGGATGGCGTTCTGAAAATATGGTGAAGGGGGGCACGGGGTCAAAAAGGTTGAGAACCACTGACCTAGAATTATAGATTAAAGGCTTTCCATGCTAATAGAGCAATACTCCTTAATGGAACTGGTCAATCCTCCATTGAAATAATCTTCTATTATTTTTACAGAACACACAGTCCATCCGTTCTCTTTCTCAGCTAAAAGCAACTGACAAGGGTTAGCAACCTAACTGATAACCTTTATGTCACGCATACCGCGTTCAGTTAGTACTCAGTGAGGGGAAGAAAAAACCAGAGATTCCCTATTCTAGCAAGATGCACACAAACCTAAAGATAAGACATGAGTACCAGATATGCATATCAATGTTGTAATTATATTAAAAATAAATACAAAAACGATTTATATTTAGCCGATCTTACAGAGGAAATTACTGCATGAATGTGATTCAGCAGACTTGAGAGTGGCTGATTCTGTGACGATAATCTTGCCTTTAAATGCCTTTTAGTCTTTAAACTTCTCATATTATTTTTCTTGAATGCTGGATGTCTCCTTATATGTATTTCAATTTTGCTTGCTTGCTTGCTTGTGTTCGTTGGCTTGAGCTCCAACGCGAAGTCCTGTATGTCGGATGAAGGCATCCTGTTGTCCAACATCAGTGTGATGTCATACAGCACCTGAGTTTTGCGTGAGTATCCGTTGTCCCATGTCTAGCTTATTGGTGTGCAGACTGGTGGTTCCTCGCCGTACAGGCAGACACTCTCCGACTTCGGAGGAATCGGCGATCCTATTGACTTCAGCCAGGACCCCGAAGGGACCTGTTGCCCAGGAGGCTCGACGTGGACGCGTCAATAGGTCTTGGCCAGTACATAACCCGGCCCTGGTGCCTTGGAAACACCTCTGCGTCCCTATTTCAATTTTGATTCATGTTATTAATGATTTTGCAGGGCATGAAGTTGCAACACTTCACATCCTTGCAGTTGCAACCTCCTGAGGACCACTTTTATCTTTTGTTTCAATGCATGTATTTCCAAGATTTACAGCGGAGCACACATTTGGACGTGTGGAATCCAAGCATGCTTTCTCTGCTTCAAACGTCTTTAAAATCAACACTCTGCATGCCTTGCTAGCCTTGAAACAGCATTATCCTTTACACTGGAGCTTGGAAGAATTTCTTGATCTGTTTCAACTGACAGAAACCTGGTAATGTTATGTTATAACTGAAGTAGTTACTTAAGATACTGTAGTCCCGGGAAGGTTAGCCCGGTAAACAAATGTCTGAAGAAGCCGGATGTGTAGACCGAAAGGCGCAAATATCGCAGCTCTGCTGTAAACAGGCACAACGCAATTATGTCTGAAGCAAACATTTTGGATGAACAAAGAAGAAGAGGCTACTGTAGTTTTTAGTTAAGTTTTTTTTCTTTAAATAGTGTTTACAAGTGTAACTGTTACAGGTTTAACTTCTGTGTCTGCTGCCTTTTATTAGAAGTAGAGACATGGACACACCAGAGCCTGCTTAAAAGTACCTCTGAGCATTGAATTGGAGTCTGTTGACAATTGAATACCTCAAAACTATGGAGGAAATGTAATAACGGATGATGGCACAAGTGAAACAGAAATCAAAAAGAGAATAGCAATGGACAAAATGTTCTTAATAACATGAAATCAGGGATGCAGAGGTGCTTCCAAGACACCAGGGCCAGTTTCTATACTGGCCAGTACCTACCGACACGTCCTAGTAGCGCGTCCTGGGTAACAGATTCCTTCGGGGTCCTGGCTAACGTCTGTAGGATCGCTGATTCTTCCGAAGTCTGAGAGTCTCTGCCTGCACGGCGAGAAACCACAAGTCTGCAAACCAATAAGCCAGACATGGGATAACGAATACTCACGCAAACCTCAGTCCAGTATGAATGACATCACACTGATGTTGGACAATAGGATGTCACCATCCGACATACAGGAATACATGCTGGAGTTCACAACCAGCGAACGCAAGCAAGCAGCAAGCAAGCACATGAAATCAGTATTAACATCTAGAGAGATTAACAGCGCATTAAAAATGAGACTTGTCAAATGTTATGTATGTTCAACACTACTGTATGGCTCGGAAATCTGGACAGTAAACAAGCAATTAGAAAGTCAAATAGAGGCTATGGAGATATGGATATACAGAAGAATATGTCATATTTCATGGAAACAAAAACAATCAAATACACTGATTCTAGAAAATCTGGAAATGAAAAAAGAGTTGATGAAAGAGATAAAAATGAGGGGAGTGAAATATTTCGGCCTTGTTAAAAGACATAACAATCTTATAAAAACATACGGGAAGTCAAGGGCAAGCAAGCAAGAGTAAAACAGCGATAGAAGTGGGAAGATAACATCAAGAGATGAAATAACAGAAGTCTGTCAGAATGTACAATCAAGGTGAGAGACTGACAGTGTTGGCGATTAATTGCAGCCAACCTTTATTGTGGAGATGAATGAAAACCTTCACTGTGGAGATGAATGAAAACCTTCACTATGGAGACAAATGAAAACCTTTACTGTGGAGACGATTGAAAACCTTCACTGTAGAGACGAATGAAAACCTTCACTGTGGAAACAAATGAAAACCTTCACTGTAGAGACAAATGAAAACCTTCACCATGGAGATGAAGGAAAACCTTCATTGTGGAGATGAATGAAAACCGTCACTGTGGAGATGAATGAAAACTGTCATTGATGGAGGTAACATGACCAACTCAGGCCTATTCCCCACCAGTCTCTATCTACTGAGCTGAATCCTGATCTGCTTACATCCTAATACAGCTGTCCACAGATGTGAGGTTTCAGTACCAGTAGTGCACACTTTGCTGGTTTTTGGGCTAGGAGGGGGCAAGAAGAACTCTGTAAAACAACCTCATGGTAATTTGGTACTGGGTCCAGAGAAAAATCTCTTCATCAGCGTCTTCAGAGTCTGTCTAGATGAAGGAACCCATACAAAAAGTACACGCTGAAGTCAGCATGGTAACTCTGAATTAGAGAGATGCACAGTTGGGTGTGATGTACTCCCTGTAACAAGTTACGTGGAGGGTCCCTAGTGTCACAGAAAAAACTGCAGTTTAATGATTCCTTGATAACTTACATATTAAAATACAAGGAAGGAGAAGGGTTAACAATCATGTACTTCATTCTGAGAGGAGGAAGAATAAAAGAGCATTGACCGACACAGATATGAAAATAGGATACAGGTGTTCGTAAAGTTCATTGCTTGACGATATGACGGACACGGAGAAACGGGACGATCGGCCGACGGGAAAATGAACGGAGAATGCTTTGAAGTGAAAACGAGCGATGGACAGAGGACCAGCGCAACAGCGGAGAACGGAGCGCCAGGACGTATACGTGATTTCACTGAACTTTTGATGTTACGGGTATGGCTAATTTGATTGTAGATCAAACAATCAACAGAGAATGGGACACACAATATAAAAAGCTGAACATGGAGTTTATGTTTAGTGTGTGATACCAAACTGGGCGGAAAGATAGAATTATGTGTCCTGTAATGAATAGAAATATCCTCCCTTATAATGGGATAGAGTGCTTGGCTGCGGATAAATTTCGATTCGGGGATGTACATTAATTCTATAGAGGCATATATTTTTTTTTTTTTCCGCGTTTCCATCCTGTTACAGGATATTGCGGTCAACACCAGCATCTTTCAGCTGTATGTTGATTCCTAGGCTAGATTACGCTCATCAGCACGCCACAACTTTCTGAGCGACCGGCTCCATACTCTCATATGTCACTTTTGCGATTCGAACCACTGCTAATTCTCGTCGCGTCACGTGACGAGAGTATTCGGGGTTAGCGGAGAAAGCTGCTAACCCCTCGGCCACGGAGAGGCATATATAAGGTATTAATATATTAGTGTAATAGTAGCATAGGGATATAGGTGTGTGTTATTAATGTGTGAAATTGCATTCGTTTATCTAGTCGTGTAAACTTTAGTGCACTCAGAAATCGTATGTCCGTATGTTTTTCGGAGGCTTTTCAGTATGGCTAGAAAAGGACTATCACATAAGAAAATTATATGAAGCAGACGCATATCACCAGATTACCTATCTTCTCCACAGGTTCAAATCTCCTATTGAAATCATAGAAGAGATGAAAGTTACTACCCTTGAGCAAATAAAGTACCTACTTAGAAACAACAAGAACATAGACATGTTTTAATATGAAGAAGTGATAACTTAACGGCAAATACAGAACACTGTATGCTCAAGCAAATATACAACTAAAACCCTTAAAAGGAAAAGACGTTAACCTGTGGCAAGCAGGGATACTTAAAACTGCATGCAATTGCACTGTGCCGAAACATTAAACTTTGTTAACCATAGACATGGTGGAGAACAGTCATAGTAACTCTAGACAATGTTGGATAGTGGCGGTGTGTATTCAGAGGTGGATTATAATACCATCCGAACCGGGAAATATATGAACTTCAGTGACTTACCAAATCGGATTATTTTCTGGTGATAAGACATTGAACAATTGTTTTCTTCAAGAATTGGATTAATTCCCGACTCAAGCAGGAGGAGATCATTCATGGTGAGATCACTCCATTTCTGTGTGTGCAGTCCTGTGTTTTGGCTGACAGAAAAGACGAGAAGAACTAATGCACATACGAGATCAACCGTCCTATCTTTCATTCACACTAGCAGACAATACCAACTACATATACACAGTCCATACATACACCAGACATAGTTTTTCTTAATAAATCCTTTATTTATTGTTGAAAGGAACTGTTGTCTGAGTATGTGTTGAGAGAATAACAGAGAGCGTGAAAGAAATAGATATATGGAAGGGAAGACAGAAGGGAGGGGTGTAGACAAAGTCAGTCAATAATCCCAACAGATAATAAGTTTGAAGATGTGCTTGTTGATTCCACCTCTCTCCCGGGAAAACAAGCGACATAATTGGTGGAGCGACGGGGTACAAGATAATACCCATATGACCTGAAGGCATAACAGGGCATATGCATAGAGGGGTACCTGCATATTGGCACAGGCATAGCGGAGAACCTGCATGTTGGGACATACTGATTGGAATAAATATAAGTATACATTGATGACTTTTAATGGAAGGACGTCCATTGGATATATGGCGCCATTACATTTATGGTAGAAACATTTCATTAATGCTGGTGACTTTACAGTGAGAAAGTTCCAGACAGGGTGAATGTGGATAGGTGGTAAGACACATTACATACCTAGTCACACGGTCACACGTCTACATAAGTCTTTATCCTATATCTCCTCTTGTGGATGAAAGAGTGGTTGTGATGTACTGTGTGGTGTTGTAGATTTAAAATATTTAATAGACATAGATAATTGATATAGGTTATAATAGATTATCTGGTTATAGTGAGTACTTCTTTACTGCCTTGAGGTGTCTTTACTCAACTTGCTGACCTACCTGCTTTAACTATGGCCACTCCCAAAATAACTACCGCTGAACTGAGGGCAAACGGAGAGGAAATTGGTTTAGCTGGTTCGGAACTAACTGATTACATACAGGAACGAGAGAGGGAAATTCGTCAAGCGGAAAGAGAAGATCGAAAGGCCGAGTTGGAAGTGAGAAGAATAGAGGTGGAGACCAAACGAATGGAAATGGAACAAGAGGCCAAGAAACTGGAACAGGAGACCAAGCGACTGGAAATGGAACAAGAGGCCAAGAAACTGGAACAGGAGACCAAGCGACTGGAAATGGACCAGGAGACCAAGAAACTGGAAATGGAACAGACTGCCAGGAGACAAGAAATGGAACATGAATACCGCTTGAAAGAGTTAGAACTCAAGACACAAACTAAGGGTGAAATAGATGCAGCAGAAGGAAGTTCATCTTCACCTGGGGCAACCCACATGAGTGGACAGGGTTACCATGCCATGAAGTTTCCCTTGGCGGTCTTTGATGAAAGTAAAGAGAAGATATACCAGTTTTTGGATCGGTTCGAGGCTATGGCAGTCGCTATGGGACTGGATAGAACCAGATGGGCTCTTAAATTATCCCAGGCTTTACGTGGTTCAGGGTACGAGGTCTACACACGCCTACCACCAGGACAGGAAAATCAGTACGAGGAATTAAAAGCCGCTTTGATGAAACATTATGAAGTCACAGCACAAACGTATAGGAAGAAGTTTAGATCGTGTAGAAGAGAGCCGGGAGAACTATTCGCCGCCTACAGTCTGAGGCTGAAATCCTATCTCCAGAAATGGATGGACTTGGCAGAATTCAAGAGGGATTATGAGAGTCTCGAAGAGATGATGATGGTCGACCAGATGCGAAAGCAAATGTCGAAACCTCTCAGAACCTTCTTGGGAGAACAAGGGGCGGAACGGATTGATGTTGTGAATAAGCTGGCGGAACGATTCGTAGAGGTACATGGGGAGGCTGCGGAACTCAGTATTCAAACCAAAGGTCAGGAGAAACAAGAGAAAAAGAAACCTAAGAACTGGGAAGGAGAAAAAGTGGAACCTTATATAAAGGCGGCAACGGAGAGTTCAGAGAAGGTGAAGGGAGGAAACCATAACACCTCGAATTCTTCAGCGAAACGACCGTGGTCTGAAAAGTGGTGTTCATTCTGCAAAGTGCCATCTCATAACACGAAGGACTGCAGATCGAAACCTAAAAGTTCTTACTTCGCAGCATGCAAAGTGATTCCTACGACGGTGATCACAGACAAGGCTGAGGTCGGCGAAGGAGAAAGGAACAAAAAGGACACCCGGAAACCTAGGAAGGGAACATGGTGCACACACTGCCGGTCGAAAACACATAATACTGTGGACTGCAAATGCAAGGCAGAAGACGCCAATGGCATAACCAACCTCGGGGAATCAAAAGAGGAAGGCAAGGAAACGGTTAAAGAGATGAAAGACACTCAGGACCAAGAGAGGCCACCTGTGGTCGAACTGATTGAAGTCAATGGCCAGCAGGTTGCTTGTCTCTACGATACAGGTTTGGATGGGGAAGCGGTGATAGACGCCAGCCTATTAAGCCCAGACCAACTTACAGGGGAGACCATAGAGATACAGCCGGCAATGAGGAGTGCTGTTACCATGACGCTGCCAATCGCCAAGGTGGAGATTAAATCCACATACGTCACGGGCATTATTCCAGCTGCTGTATTATCTGACTCCTTATTTCCCATGATCCTTGGTACGAAATATGTCTTTTTGGGAATGCCCAAACAGCCAGCCCACAAGGGAACAGTAGTCAGTGGATCTCAAGGGAAGGAAAAAGAGGCAGAGACACTATGCGACAACTCAGGGATAGGAGAATTGCATACTGCCCAGAGGAAGGATACTACGTTGCGTCCTTGCTACAGGAAGCTGCAAAGAAGTGCTGAGCCACCAGAACGGAGACAGTACTTTCTGAAGAATCGACTACTCTATCGGAGAGCTGGGAGGGGAGATAACCTGCACGAGCAGTGGGTGGTTCCAGAGACCCACCGTCCTCACATTCTTCAGAGTGGACACATCATTGGCGAGAACCGACATATGGGTGTCAGAGAGACCTTGCAGCAAATTTCCGGCCATTATTGCTGGCCAGGAATGACCGGAGATGTACGCCGGTGGTTGAAGTCTTGTTCGGAGTGCCAGAAAGCACCACCCAACAAGCGGACTAAGAGTAAAATAGCTCTTAAAGTGGAAGACAAAGTGGAAGTGTGGAGTCCAGCAGAGACCAATATACTCCAAGTAGGATGGAAAGGACCTTATCCTGTGGAAAAGGTGGTGTCCAAGAACATCTACAAAATACGGATCGGGGAAGAGCAGAAAAATCTCCCTAGACATCTCATTAGGAAATATGAGGACAGATCCGGGAGCAAAGCTTCGCACTTTATGGTGACAAAAAATTGGGACAAAAGTTACCAGTCCAGACGAAGACCAAAGATCGCAAGTACAACATAGGAGAGCCTATGGGACAGTACGTGATAGGTCAGATTTACCCAACGGAGGGAGGAGGGAAATCACACGTCAGGGAAAGGACAAGAGGGAAACTTTCCCTAGTAACCAAGTTCAGAAGGGGTGGGTAACGTCGGGAAAGGCGAGAAATACCCGGGACTCCAACCGAAGATTGGCTGACCAGATACAATATCGCCAAAGATGGTCCTGGAAGCAAAAGTCCAGGAGATTTGGGAAAGACGACTCGGTCCAACGAGGACGAGGGGGAACAACCCCAGAGGCAAAGCCGATGGAAACCAAGAGGACATGGAAGCAGTGTTACAATCAGGATGGGACGATCCGTCTGTATTGTGAGCCATCGCTTACGCCAGTGGAAAGGAGGTCGACTGAACGTACAGGAGCGATGAGCCAACACTAGTTTCAGTCATGAGTAGTATGGTAGAGTGCATATGAGGTCGCCTACTGGATGAGGTGTTGATCCATGTGAGGATCCAATCATATCATCAACACGTGATGTTAATAGCTACTTCGCAGAAGCTCAACGCACGGTGGATGTGATGGACGTTGTTGTTGCAACAGGACATCACAGTGGAATACATCAATGGTAAGGAGAATGTAGGAGCGGATTTCTTATCTAGACATCCAACTCCAGAGGAAGAGGAATAAGTTGGAGGATCATAGGAATCAAAACTACAGGGATGATGAGTCGACGCGGTCAACTCTCTTAAGAGGGGGCCTATGTCACAGAAAAAACTGCAGTTTAATGATTCCTTGATAACTTACATATTAAAATACAAGGAAGGAGAAGGGTTAACAATCATGTACTTCATTCTGAGAGGAGGACGAATAAAAGAGCATTGACCGACACAGATATGAAAATAGGATACAGGTGTTCGTAAAGTTCATTGCTTGACGATATGACGGACACGGAGAAACGGGACGATCGGCCGACGGGAAAATGAACGGAGAATGCTTTGAAGTGAAAACGAGCGATGGACAGAGGACCAGCGCAACAGCGGAGAACGGAGCGCCAGGACGTATACGTGATTTCACTGAACTTTTGATGTTACGGGTACGGCTAATTTGATTGTAGATCAAACAATCAACAGAGAATGGGACACACAATATAAAAAGCTGAACATGGAGTTTATGTTTAGTGTGTGATACCAAACTGGGCGGAAAGATAGAATTATGTGTCCTGTAATGAATAGAAATATCCTCCCTTATAATGGGATAGAGTGCTTGGCTGCGGATAAATTTCGATTCGGGGATTTACATTAATTCTATAGAGGCATATATAAGGTATTAATATATTAGTGTAATAGTAGCATAGGGATATAGGTGTGTGTTATTAATGTGTGAAATTGCATTCGTTTATCTAGTCGTGTAAACTTTAGTGCACTCAGAAATCGTATGTCCGTATGTTTTTCGGAGGCTTTTCAGTATGGCTAGAAAAGGACTATCACATAAGAAAATTATATGAAGCAGACGCATATCACCAGATTACCTATCTTCTCCACAGGTTCAAATCTCCTATTGAAATCATAGAAGAGATGAAAGTTACTACCCTTGAGCAAATAAAGTACCTACTTAGAAACAACAAGAACATAGACATGTTTTAATATGAAGAAGTGATAACTTAACGGCAAATACAGAACACTGTATGCTCAAGCAAATATACAACTAAAACCCTTAAAAGGAAAAGACGTTAACCTGTGGCAAGCAGGGATACTTAAAACTGCATGCAATTGCACTGTGCCGAAACATTAAACTTTGTTAACCATAGACATGGTGGAGAACAGTCATAGTAACTCTAGACAATGTTGGATAGTCGCGGTGTGTATTCAGAGGTGGATTATAATACCGTCCGAACAGGGAAATATATGAACTTCAGTGACTTACCAAATCGGATTATTTTCTTGTGATATGACATTGAACAATTGTTTTCTTCAAGAATTGGATTAATTCCCGACTCAAGCAGGAGGAGATCATTCATGGTGAGATCACTCCATTTCTGTGTGTGCAGTCCTGTGTTTTGGCTGACAGAAAAGACGAGAAGAACTAATGCACATACGAGATCAACCGTCCTATCTTTCATTCACACTAGCAGACAATACCAACTACATATACACAGTCCATACATACACCAGACATAGTTTTTCTTAATAAATCCTTTATTTATTGTTGAAAGGAACTGTTGTCTGAGTATGTGTTGAGAGAATAACAGAGAGAGTGAAAGAAATAGATATATGGAAGGGAAGACAGAAGGGAGGGGTGTAGACAAAAGTCAGTCAATAATCCCAACAGATAATAAGTTTGAAGATGTGCTTGTTGATTCCACCTCTCTCCCGGGAAAACAAGCGACACCAAGTACTCCTGTCACAATTCTTCAATTCTGATTATTTAGTCCTGGCTGGGATAGGTCTTTGCCCGCCAACCCTCCTCCGTTCCCCGGACTCACTGTCACTCTCTCTCTCTCTCTCTCTCTCTCTCTCTCTCTCTCTCTCTCTCTTGACCTCTGGGCCTATTCCCTAAGGTGTCTTTCTGGCTGACACACATATAACATGATGAACGTCACAGTAACTCTAATTTGTAATTTAATAATTTAATACAGGACAGCACAGGAAAACATCAAGGCAGTTAAACCTATAAACATCTATAATCAAACTGAGGAGATAAATCTAGTCCAGACATAAAGCAACACAACTCTGAACATCATAGACCACAGATATCAATATTGTCCCGTTAGTTCACATCCACCTCACCGGATAAGTTTTCAGGTCTTTCTTTCCAGCGTAGGTTGTTCGAACAACAGGCTGCTGTAGAACCAGGCTTCAAGGTTTCCGTGGACCACAGTTTATAGTCACTCAAATGGTCTGGGAAAGTGCCATGGGATCACTTGGCACAATTTTGGTTGGGAAATAATATAAGGGAGAACCGTTCGTAAATATGAATGGGTGTGTCTGAGACTTAGGCGGGGTCCCGCCTAGAATACAAAAGGACTCGATCCTAGCGTATCGAGATGACTGGCGATGGGTTAGAAAGGCCGATAGTCATTCTTTCGGGGCCAGCGGTGGTTCTATCTCGTAGAGATCTTACCCTTGGGCCTGGTATAGCCCAAAACTTGATATGGACTTTTCTTAAACATAACGTTCCGCGTAGAGGCCCTGTCGAACTTTCAGCTATATTCACATCCAAAAGAAGGACCATGGAGATGACAGAGATTAGTGAGCGATTGGGCTGACTCAAGTACCACAATCCTGAGGACCCATATGGGCCTCTGTTTAATAAAATTGACATCATTTACCTCACCCAAAACAATTAGATAAGAGGCCCGAGTGAATGGGCCTGACATGTCAGGTAGCCCCTGATTTGGCTACGTCCCGGCTTGACTAGACCTCCAGCTTGTATAAGTCTTGTTGGTTACCCTAGGAACTCTTTGCATACAAGAATCACCCTCTTCTCTCATGCTATGCCTTTATTATTATTGGGCACATTCATTCCCAGGCTTCCCTCTCACTTGCAAACCCTGCCTTTCTCACTACAAAGCTCTTGTGGTGTTGTGTGCGTAATTATGTGTGTTTTTTCCCTTAACTAATATTATAGTAGTGGGGCTGTATGGACAGAAGTGTAGTTCCCTATCCCCAGCAAGAATAGGAAAGAAGAAACCATCCCTTCCGGCCCGTACTCTTGTCTGAGCGGTTGCCGCAATGCCCCGGCAGTGCCTCAAATAACACGTAGAACTAGATGATCTTATCGACCAGTAATCATCCGATCCACCTAGCCACCCTGTCTGCTAAAAGATGAAAGAGATAGCACAGTGGATACCCTCTTCCGTTTTAAGAAGACAGAACATAAATGGTGGGAACCCGTCCCCACGGAGTCCTCCCCTCCTTCCGGCATGCCATAGCTATAGAATGTTTATATCTCAATGAAAGATGACAGTATGTAGAGTTCGGGCCGTAGGAGGAAAGATAGCACCCGTCTATCGGCCGCCTAGAACAAGCGACCTCATCTGGGGAAATATATTGCTCCGATTCGTTCCCTTGCCATGCCAAGATCAAGACGCTTAGCTAGATTGGTCAACGGTCAACCTACTCCCAATATGGCATGACTGGCTTTTCGCCAATTCGTTTCCCCAGTCGAGACAACATACATTTATAAGTCCAGGTCTAGCAGGACTAATTAAAACCTAACATTACCTTTCAATATGTCACCAGTAGGATGCTGCACTTCATCTGTCTCACTCTTTAAAGTGTCAAATTGACATGAGGCAGTCTACAAAGGTTTGTTGTTTAAACGAACATTGATGGCCCAAGACTTTACATTAGTGCGTATTTGGTGCAAGGTGCCCTATCGGGTTTTCCCGAAGAAAAGTCCAACTTTTAATCGTGCTATTAAGAAGATCGTGTTGTTAAAGTAACCAAGAGAATTATCTTCCATGGGGATTGAGCGAATAAGAGAACTGAGGGATCACGAAAGCTGTTTCCCACTGTTTACCAAACACAAAGAAGGCATGAGGACATGGGCCACTGGCGTTTGGCCACATAAGAAAGTAGAACCATACGAACTTTCTACTGCCGGAGGTTCTGTTCGAATGGCCCCACCTTCAGATTAGACCATCGGTTGCCGTGATATAAAATCTGCTCCCACATTCTCCCGTGATGTATTCGACCGTGAACTGATACGGTTGTAGGAGCAATGACCATCTCATTAACCTCGCGTTCAGTTTCTTAGAAGTTGCCAAAAACATCAGAGGTTGATGGTCGGATTGCACTATGAACGGTACTCCATACAGATAAGATTGAAATTTCTGTACTGCCCACACGAGAGCCAGACATTCCCGTTCGACGGTGGAGTAATTCCGTTCCGCGGATAACAGTTTTCTACTTGCATACGCCACTGGACATAGCACCGTAGGATCATCTCGCCCTTCCTGCAACAAAGTTGCCCCAATCCCTATGTTACTCGCGTCGGTTCTTAGAACAAATGTTTTCTCCAAATTTGGGAGTTGCAGGACTGGCCTATCCACCAAAGGCTGTTTCAGTTTCCTATAAGCATCTTCACAGCTCGGGGTCCAGACTATAGGATCCGGCGATCCTTTCTTCAGGGTTTCGGTCAACGGTGCCTCAATTTCGTTGAACTTAGGAATAAATTTCTGGTAAAACCCACACAGAGACAAGAAAGACCTAACATCCTTTTTGGATTTAGGACGGGGTGCGAGTCTGACCTTCTCAACATTCTTTTCTTCCAGTACCAGCCCCCCTGGGTAATGGTATGTCCCAGAAATTCCAAGGATTGATAGCCAATCATGCATTTGGCTGGACGGGCGGTTAACCCTTCCTCTTTTAACCTTGTGAAGATCTGTCCCAAGGATTTCAGGTGATCCTTCAGATTGTCAGACGCGATGAGAATATCATCCATAAACGAGACGACAGAGGGATCTCTTAAAGGCTCTAATAACTTTCTCATCATGCGTGTGAACACACTGGGCGCATTGCTTAGCCCAAATGGCATCACTTTGAATTCGTAATGCCCGCTCGGAGTACTGAATGCGAGCAAGGGGCGAACCTCGGGCTTCACAGGGATCTGATAATATCCCCGGCTTAGATCGATTTTCGAAAAGTACTTTGCCTTATTTAGTCTGGCAAACAGTTGATTTGTGTTTGGTAACGGTCCCACTTGGAATTTAGTACAACTGTTCAAATGCCTGTAATCAATACATAAGCGGTGCTCCCCGCTGGGCTTCCTTAATAAGACAACCCCGGCATTGTAAGGAGAAGTCGAAGGAGTGATAATGTCATCGTCCAGAAGCTTCTGAATTTTGGCTTCCAGGGCCTTCTCTTTCGAAAAGGGCACTGGATATATTTTTTGGCGGACGGGGTCTTGGGTAGTCAGAGTCATATCAAACTCGACCAACCCTGTCCGCCCTGGCCAATCGTTAAGAATCTGCTGATGGCACTCCAACAAACGGATGACAAGGTCTGTTTCTTCAGCCGACAGATCAGGACTTATTTGTACATCCCTATAGGTTTCCCCAGGGTGTAAAGGATACTCCCTATCCGCGTCTTCGCCCGATTCAGTTTCCATCGCGACCGCCATTGTCATGAGTGGGAGAGAAGTACCATCGGATCGTTCTTCATACTTTTTGAGAAGGTTAATGTGGAAGATTTTGGATTTCCCCCTGATCCGAATGGCATAATTGGTACGAGACACAACCCTTTCCACCGGGAAAGGCCCCTGCCAACCAATCTCGAGTTTATTGGAACCTACTGGAAGTAACAAGAGAACCCGATCCCCCACTTTAAGAGATCTATCTTTCGTCCTTCTATTGTAGTAGGCTGCGTGTCTCTTTCTGGCCGCCCTCAGATTCTGAGCAGCCAAAGCCCAACCCGTCTGGAGTTTCTTCTTTAACTCTTCGACGTATTTGTAGGAGGATACCACTTCTTCGGAAGTTTCCTCCTCTGTCCAACACCTCAATAGGGCTTCTAAGGGACCCTTGATTGGCCTCCCGAATAGTAGAGTGGCTGGTGGCAACCCGGTCGACCCATGGGGGGGGGGGGTGATTCATTAATTGCTGCAATACAGCACTTGAACTGACATACAGTTAACACTTAATTACTACCAGCAACCACTTCCTGGAACTTCCGGTTCCCAACCTGCAGGATAGGCAATTGAGCTGTAAAGGCCTCTGGAGTATTTATGTTTGTGACTACGGCTTACTTACACATTTTCCTCATGTTGGACTGGTAGTGCATGGTTCCGTCGCCCTGCTACTGAGATAAGTGGGTGGAGTAACACTGTGTGCTGTGAATTTTGTGTAGAGTGCTTTTACATCTGTCTGCGGTTGTTTGTAGCATGAACTGCATGTTCAGAGAAATGGTTGCTGGCCGGTCGCTGAGCTAACTGGGTTGCCTTTGCAGTAATGTGTGGCTGCTGGCTTTCTAGTGACTGCCGCTTTCATTGACGATGAACTGCATTTTTCATGCCAGACTTTTGTGTTGGCATTCTTCTTCTTCTTCTTTGCGTTCATCCGGAGTGATTTTTTCAGATGTGATTGCGGTGTGTCTGGTTAGGCACCCTCGGGTCGAAACCCTCACGCCAACATATCCGACTTTTAGCGTGCATTTTTGACCAGGTTAGCAATCCTGGGAGACTCTCACTTTTGTGGTACCGTCCACATCTCAGCTGGTCTAGTTGGAACAGTCGAAGACTACACGGTCATCCCTCAAGTGAAGGCAGGGACAGTCCATAGCATTTTCCGCCATCCTGGGTGGCTTCCATAATTGCAGAGCCGGCACATAACGCTCTGGTGCTGGGTTTACCGAGGGAATCGTCACGTCCTGCTCATGGCTGTTTTAATGCCTCACTTCAATATATTGGGCATTTCGCTCGCCCTGGGCCGTTCCTGCACAAACCAGTCAGCTCTGCGGTTGGTTTCCACTAAGCGAGTTTTCGGACATGTGCTTGTCCCTGTACCCATCAGAGCTGTTCCAAGCACGGCGGACATTCGGAAAACTACCTAGTCAGAGCTGTTCCGAACAAGAGCGGCATTCGGAAACTAGGTAGTCAGAGCTGTTCCTAGCACGGGAGACATTCGGACGAGACATTTCACTCGGACGTAAATGCGTAGTGTCAATTTTTAGTTTGCCACCCGTAGGACGACACTTCCGACTTCCGGCGGGCATTTTTTAGTGAGGTTAGCCTTCCTCTGGTGTTGGCATTCTGGTAGCAGCATTATACATAGTATACCTGTCTGGGCTGTTGGCTTGTCAAGATTCCTGTCTGTTCCACTTTTCACATACGATAGTGAGGGGAATTTTGTGTGATACTCACTGGCACAGGAACAGAGCATAATGGGGCGACCATTTGCTGTGACTAACTAATTTCATGGATTACTTATAGGATTCATTGGGGTGACTGGTTGTAAAAAACATCATATCACTGTGATATGGGAATCATATGTGTAATGTAGTTTCAAAAACATTATGTCACTGTAATATAGAATTCATATGTTTAACACAATTTTAAAAACATCATAATACTGCAGCACAGAAGGTGTAACGTGGTTTTAAAACATCATACTACATAGAATTCATGTTTAATGCAGATTTAAAACATCATAATACGGCGACATATAAGGTGTATTGTAGTTCTAAAACATCATACCACTGTGACATAGAATTCATATGTTTAAAGCAGTTTTAAAAACATTAAGTATATATAATTCAAGTGTTTAACAGTTTTAAAAACATTATATCACTGCAACATAGAATTGACATGTGCAATGCAGTTTTATAAATATTAAGTCACTGCAATATAGAATTAATATGGTTAATGCAGATTTAAAAACATTAATTCACTGCAATATACAGAATTTATGTTTAATGCAGTTTTGAAAACATTAAGTCACAGCATCATATGTTAAATGCAGCTGTAAAAAATACCACAGCAATAAAGAATTCCACGTTAGCGAAGTTGACAGTAAACTGTGCTGATAATGTCGTGAGCACGGTTGAATGCGTGTTCGACACAAAAGTTGACAGTAAACTGTGCTGAAAATATCGTGAGCATGGTTGAATGCGTGTTCGACCCAAAAGTTGACAGTAAAGTGTGCTGATAATATCATGAGCATGGTTAAGTTAATCATATCTAAGTTAAGTATATATATATATATATATATATATATATATATATATATATATATATATATATATATATATATATATATATATATATATACACACACATACACACAACCCGCACCAACCCACACACCCCACTTACACACATCACACACCCACACAATCTACCCCACCCACACAATCTCCCCCACCCACACAATATCCCCCACCCACACACACATACATCCCCCACCCACCCCCAACCTACACACACTCATCCTCCCACACATCCTCCAGCCACCCATTCGCCAACCACCTTCCCCCCTCCCCGGATCTTCAATCCACAATCACACATCCCTTAACTACACATCTCACCACCCATACATTCACACAAACATATCTCCCCACCCAAACGCACTTCCTCACCCACCAACACATTCCTCATCCAAACACACACACCAACCACCCACACACACCCCACCACCCACATATACTCCACCCACACACATCCACCTTCCCACCCACACACATCCACCTTCCCACCCACACACATCCGCCTTCCCACCCACACACAAATCCCCCACCCATACACATTTCGCACACACATCCACCCACTAACGTACACATCCATCAACCACTCACACCACAGATCACGCACCCACCCACCCATCAACACATGCATCATAAGAGAGATCAGACTAGTATCATGAGAGAGATCAGCCTAGTATCAT
>OY992887.1:43914461-43981237 GCA_963921405.1 Cepaea hortensis | reverse complement strand
TTCAAGCTAGTATCGCGACGAATATCAAGATAGTATCACGACGAAGATCAAGCTAGTGTCAGACCAAAATCAGCCTAGTGTCACGACCAAGACCAAGCTGGTATCATGATCACGGTCAAGATAGTATCATGACCAATATCAAGATAGTATCACGATAAAGATCAAGCTAGTATCATGACCAAGATCAGCCTAGTATCAAGACCAAGACCAAGCTACTATCATGATCAAGGTCTACATAGTATTATGACCAAGGTCAGATTAGTTTCACGGTTGGGATCAAGCTAGTATCACGACATAGAGCAACCAAGTTTTTTTTAAAAACTAACCTACTCTGTGGGCACTGGTTTCAATGTTTTGCCTCTTTAGTGAAATAATAGATAGCCCGTGTGTGCACGTTTGAAACATGCTCCGATTGGGTGCCTACTATTTGTATTTCATATAATAATACTGGCCGGTCTCCCTGGTCTAAAGTTACACGACTTTCTCCGTAATCCCACATACTCTCGTGAGTAACGTGACGTGGGTGATAATTGGTAGTGGTTCTCTCCGCATCGGTAACTTACGGGGTATGTGAGCTAGTCCTCAGAAAGCAATGGCAAACTACTGAGCGTAATCTTGCCAAGAAATTAACAATCAGCTGAAAGATGCTGATGTTGACAGCGATATCCTGTAAAGGATATGAGAACAAACAAAAAAATAATAATACTGACTCATCCTTTTCATGAATTTGCTTAGCCTTTTGTAATACCTCTGTAGTGTGTCTTCTTCTTCTGCTTCTTTGCTTTAGAGGAGAGTGCTTCACACCGAATTCTGCACACTAAAGGTCAGTATATCCGACTCTGGTATCCATTTGTGTAAAGTCTGCAGTATCAGTATGCTGATTGCATCGAAAGTAACAAGCTCTATCTACTCATAGGTGGGGCTTCTTTGCTAAAAATTCTGCCTGGGCAGCAGCCTTTTGGCCCTCTCTTCACCATTTCAAACTGGCATTGGATTTTACATGCGTAGAACTTGCACACAGGACCTGCTGTTTTTCTGTCCTTATCTGAGAAGGCTGTGTACCTGATCTCACTATCCAAGAGATCAGGGAGATATACAACATCATTAGATACCAATGGTTCTTGGGGAAATTCCCACCCCCATGCTGAGATTGAACCTGAGTTGGACTCGTGATCTTTTAGTCATGCACCCTCTTTCCCTCAGTGTGTCTATCTATAGCAAAATATTTACATTTAATTCTTTCATGTTTAATAAGCTAAGTTAATTTCTTAAGCTATTTCTGTGTGTTCTCAAGGAACACTTGATATACGTACATACAAAAATCATCAAGCTTACATTAGAACTGAAGGATAAATAATATCTCTCTTGATGCTATACAAACTCGTCTGCACAAAATTTCCCTCAGTCTTTACGCTTGTAGTGGTCTTCCCGACTCACAACACAGGCATACATCTTTTTCATAGCTGCAAGCACAGACACAAAGCTTCTGATACACAGAGGGATTTTACACACTAAACATGTGAAACTTCAAACAGAACAAAACGTGTGTCATGAATTCTGCCAAGATTTTTCTCTCTTGTATCCTGGTACTGATGTACCCATAATTTCTAAATGCTTTGACCTGCTAAGCCAAAGCCCCTGAACCCTTTCATAATTATCAGACCTCAGTTTCATAATGATTGTGCGAGGCGGGTTTTACCCTTCTACATTATATAATACTTACAAATCATTACTATTCAGAAACTAAACATTTGTTACTGTTTATTAGTGGAAGATAATATGCATAATGTAATTATATACTTATAGCCCTCTCTCTCTCTCTCTCTCTCTCTCTCTCTCTCTCTCTCTCTCTCTCTCTCTCTCTCTCTCTCTCTCTCTCTCTCTCTCTCTCTCTCTTAAATATACCGGCCTTCAGTAATTGTGGTGTGTATGAGGGGGCTCATGGTCTCGAGGTATGGTGTTCGCCTCGAGTGCTGGGGGTCCCAGGTTCAAGCCCCAGTGAGGACCGGGATTTTTTCACGTGGACTGCTAGTAATAAAATTTCCCCTGGTATCTGGGTAGTGAGACCGGACGCCCGAGTGTATTGTTGCGCATGTAAAAAATCCCTTGGCAGTTGGAAATCGAAAAGAATAGCCTAACGGCGCTGCCCGGGCAAAATTTCGAGTTAAAAATCTACCCAAAGTATTTAAGTATCCTTGCCGGTGCTACAGAGTTCGTGCACTGAGCTGAGTTTCTTCAGACGCAGGCTTGAGTTAGGAGGAGAACGGAACATTTATGGGTTACACCCGTGTGCTGTGATGTTGATCCATCGACTAAACTAAACTAATTGCGCTGTGTAAGTGCCTACATACACATGCATATGTTTATGTGTTAATATACAAAGAAGTCAAATGTCATCAATTGACTGGTTGTTATAAAGTGTAATCATTTACTTCCTGCACAAAGTGTCTTCCACTGCTGAGCTTCATCGTTTTGGTGGCCTTCCTGCTGTTTCTCAAATAGTTAAATGAGTGCATCTTATAAGCTAAAAGTATAAATTATATACGCTATGAGGATGACACAGTATTGTTAGCCAATAATTCAACAGACCTACAACAATTGTTGGACATTGTAGTAACAGAGAGTGCAAGGAAAGGACTCTCCTTGAATATCAAGAAAATAGTAACAATGGTGATATCAAAGAAAATGGTGACACCAAAATGTGAAATAGAAATAGAAGGGAAAATTCTTAACCAAGTGGATAATTTTAAATACCTAGGGGCATTTATAACATCAGATGGAAGATGTACAACAGAGATTAAGAGCAGAATAGGGCAAGCAAAGGCCGCATTTCAGAGAATGAAGAGTATCTTGTGCAATAGGTCACTATCACTGAGTGTAAGAAAGAGAGTGCTGAAATGCTATGTAGAACCAGTTTTGCTGTATGATAGTGAATCTTGGAATGTAAATGAACAAATTAAGAAGAAATTAGAAGCAGAGATGTGGTTCCTGAGACGAATGTTGCGAATTCCTAGGACTGCCAGAGTAAATAACAACGACTGCCCGATACAGGCTGATGAAACTAGAACATTATTTACAACAATAAGGAAGTGACAAACATCTTTCTTTGGTCATGTAATGAGAAGAGAGGCATTGGAGAACATCGTGACAACTGGAACGATCCAGGGGAAGAGAGGCAGAGGCAGACCAAGAGAAATGATGCTGGATGGATTGAGACG
Organism: Cepaea hortensis; assembly: GCA_963921405.1. NCBI lineage: Eukaryota > Metazoa > Mollusca > Gastropoda > Stylommatophora > Helicidae > Cepaea > Cepaea hortensis. The sequence continues at coordinate 43,978,019 of OY992887.1, read as the reverse complement.
GTGGCCTGGAGGAATATCATCAGCAGAGTTGATTCACAACACCAACAACCGAGATCTGTAGACAGCCATGAACGCCTACGCAAGCTGGCAGGGCACTTGATGATGATGATCTTATAAGCCTTTTAATAAACTAGAGAACTTGGAGACAACTGGCAAGACTGAAGGGAAAAGAACATGGTGAAGGCAGAGAAGTTAATACCTGGATGGCTTGGCCACATGGCATGGTTGAGACAAGTGATTGTGTGAGATGGGGAAACATGACCGCCCATGCTTATCGGCATGGCACATAATGATGATGATAAACCTTTTGACCTCTTAATAGGTTATGTTTATATTAGGCAGAGATTGTTTTGATTTAGTTTCTCCTCAATAGTGGATACTACTATTAACTACTGCACCCTCTACGTTGGCATCAATGATCATTAGTTGGACCTCTAAAGCTAACAGTCAAGAAAACCAATCATAAGATTCTCTGTCCAGTATGCTGATGACTTGATGGGGGTTACTCGTGTCGTTGTTGTTAGACAAGTAGCTCTTTGTTAAGCATAGATAAACTCTCACAATGACTTTTTAAAGCAGGTATATTATGAAATTGAATGAATTCAATCAAAGGAAGTTCCAATATCAAGAAGCTTATAATAACAGCGATAACATTTAAAATGAAGATACATTAAAAGAAACTATGAATTAGATACAGTGCTGAAAATGTGTCACTAGAAACATTAACTTCCTCCTTAACAATTTTATCATGTGTGGATGCCTGAAACAGAAATAGGCAAGACATTATAATTCCTTAAAATTAACTATGCAACAATTTGTTTAAAAAATGTAAGTTCCTAAATTGTTTGTGATTGTCTCACCACATACACCGGTTTTATGTTTCTGTTGCATATATAGTCTGTTCGTAGTCATCTTGCCTACTGTTTATAGACACATTGTAAACACTTACATTTTCTGATTGAGTTTATTCTTCTTATTCTTCTAAAATACCTTCAGACATCAACATGAACTTGAGCTTGTTGACATCTCTATAGCATTTGTCCACAAATAGAGCATATGTAGGTCAAATTAATTTTCTGAAAATCATGGACACTCCCACAGGAAATGTTTGGCCATCAATTTACAATTTCCACAATTACATTCATCAGAATCTTCTTTCTGAAATTCATTGAACACGTGGTATTTCTTCTTCTTCTTCTTCTTCTTCTTCTTTCCTTCGCCTGAAATATGTTTATAAATGCAATGTTGTCTCTTGTATGAATCTAACAGTCTTTTTTAGTTCACTTAGCGGTCCATAGAGTTTATCTTCCACTGTTGTCTCTCTAGGCCAGAAGGTTCGCCTGGATATGTTGTAGTTTGGGCAATCCTGGAGTATGTGCTCTGCTGTCTGCGACGCCAAGCCACATGTGCACATGGCTGAGTCACCAATCTTGAATTTTGTATACATGTGGTTGCGTAATCTAGTGTGTCCTGTTCTGAGGCGCAGAAGAATGACCTGTTCTGGTCTGTCCATAACGTGGTAGTCGTCTTGAGTAAGGTTTGGTGGCCTTCTGACTGATTTGATCTTTTCTTTTTCTTTTGGTGGTATGTAATGGGCACATCATGTTGTTCTTCTTTTGCTCCTTGCTTAGCCAATCGATCAGCTCTGTCGTTTCTGGGAACTCCACAGTGGGATGGTATCCACTGTATGGTGACCTTACGCTGACTGCTAAGTTCAGAAAGTAGTGTCCTCAGAACTGGCAATTTCCCCGACAGGAGCGAATCTATTACGGATTTTGCATCTGTCAATATCACCACAGGTTGTGTACCAAAGCTAGTATTTTGTAATTTCTCTGTGGCTATCTTGATTGCCTCAATTTCAGCATCATAGTTATGGCAGTACTTTCCCGCTCCTTCATTTCGAACAGCATTTTGTACTGACCCATCTGTGTAGACTCGGATCCAGAGATCCTGTGGGTATTCGTCATCAAGGTAGCTGAGGGTAGCTGTTCTGCGCTGTACACTGTTCTGTTATTCCTTGTCAAATATTCCTCTCACTTTTGTCTGGATTTGAAGCGATAGTCTATGTTCATCTTTCCACGGGGTTCGCTCTGGAATAGTTGTCAGGGGGATACCAACTGTGGGAAGATCGATGGTTTCTCTGCAGAGTTATTTGGCCTGGTGGATGAAACTACTTCTTTTCAACCGCCCCATAGCTAAGTTTTCAATTCGGTTCTTCATAGGGTGGCCTGGCAAGCTGAGGAACTTTTCTGCTTGTATTAGTGTTTTTGTATCTCTGCATTCTCTTAGAGCTTGTGTCCTCCTCATTTTCTCAAATGCTACTATAGGAGTGGATTTCATCCCTCCTGTGATGACTCTAAGAGCTTGATTTTGCACCCTGTCCTGTAATGTGGTTTTTGATGCTGAACACCACGCAGTTGACCCGTATTCCAAGTGTGATCGTATGCTCTGTTGATAAACTTTGCTAAGTATTTTCCCACTTGCTCCCCAACTGCTTCCACTTAGTTTTCTCAGGATGGCAATGTTCCTTCTGGCTTTTGCTACTGTGTGTAGGGGGTTCAGGATATATCGTTGCTAGGGTTTGAAAACAGTCAATTTCGTAAGAATTTTCAATAAGTAGACAATTTGACACCTAAGGTGGGTTCAGTAAAATATGAATATTGCATTAAAATAACAGTTTTTAAACAAAAACAAGTACTGAATCTGATAGAAGACATGATAAGGTGTTTAAAAATGAACTATTCCAAAAATTACCAAATTGACAAAAAATCGATATTTTTTTCAGGTTACCATCGCCTTAGATCCCATTGAAAAAATATTCACACATTTCGGCATTCTTCCAACTGACGGGTCTAAATAGTTCCGCAGTGAATAATAAATCTTAGGTGTAAACAGTCTCCCTTACAGGGCCTCATTGGGTGATTATTTCCGATTCCGGGGCGATGTGCTAATTCAGGAGTTATTTCCTATATACGAAACACAGCAGAATGTTCACGTTGCCAACGTCCGATGTCATTAGTTTCTCGGGTCGAATATAATAACTTGTCAAAGAGCCGCATGTAGGCAGATGTAGGAAAGAGAAGTAAACTAAGGAAGAGGACTAAGACAGGACAGAGATAACATCCCTATCTGAGAAAGAGTAAATAGAAGGGACAGTATCAGCAGGGAGAACTGTGAGCAGTTCTCCGACTGGACATACTCGTGTCCTAAAAGGGGACACTTTAGAACATGAACAGAAGTTACTAAGAGGAAACCAATACCACGAGAGGTATCGGTCAATAGTGTTGGCTCGAGAAAAAGCAACCTATTGACAAGCGACTAACCGCGTGCTGGAATGCCGAGCACGCAAACCGGCTGACGCACAAAGGGTCACTAGCTCGTGGCTGGACACGCCACGAAAGTGAGCGAGACGGGTCCAGACAGCTCAGAGAGCAGGATCGCTGCTTTCGCTTTGAATACTGTATTGTTTAGGGACAGTAACAATAGTGACGACTTAGGCTAGACTAATTTAATAGAGATCACCTTAGATAACATCCTCATACAACATTGTCATGATGTATTTGAATCATGTGAACATCAGCTCTTGGAGCTATTGTGCAATTAGCTCAGAATAAATATATATTCCTTTTGTACAACGTACGAGTTTATCATTCGTTTGGTGCAAAAGAAGAATCCGCGTGTGCCTGTCAAAGCTAGGTTGTTGACAGGCCGGATTATTAGTGGTGTCAGAAACGTGGGGCTTGAACCACGTTCAAGCTATAATTGCAAACCATCAACCCACATAAATATTAGAAAATTTAGAATTATTAGTAATTTATTTGCACATAAGTGTTAGGATTATAATTTGTGAAGATTATTTCTGTGGTTACATTTGATAATATTCGCTATGTTTGAGATAGAACGACAATTTCTCCCAATTTATTGATTTACATTTGATTACCGAAAATGTTTATGAAACGTCATGCACAAAAATAGTGAAATGGTTTTGGAGTGAACTTTTAACACTGTGTTTCACCCATACCACGATTGTGCGATTATCGATTTGATGTGTGTTTTGAAACTGACCTGTGGAAATGTCGCACTGCGCTCACATTGGAGCGATTTGAAGACATCGTTAACAGCAGTGCGATCATTACTGTATACACTCAGATTTAATTATTTATATTTCATTCGATAAAAGTACCCACGACAAGTATGGTGGGATTATTTTGTGTATTATTGTGATTATTTTCATTTTTTTTTTTGAATTATTTTGAAGATCATATATTTCTGTCTCAATTAAGTAGCGAATACAACCACGAAGGTAGTACAAAATTAGAAATACTATTAGTACATCAAAAGTAGAGTAGTTGACAGAGTACCATCAAGAAAGATAGCTCAGTCAGACAAATCAGAAAGCGAAGACAAGACGACATAGACTGACATTTGACGATTCATCGACGACGCAGTCATATCAATCATATCATATTTGTGTCATTCATCTCTTGGAATATCGGAGACTGAAAGTATTCACTATCTTATATGTTTGTAACATATTCAATGTATTAATTGTTGCTGCTCTACGGAACAGGAACATCGATCGTAGTAGCAAGCCGATCCATTTTGGTTGCGTGAAAGAAGGGTGACATCTCAAGTGGCCGAATTGTCATAAGATCAGATGAGTTTATTTACACATTTTGATAATCACAATTAAGGAATGCATCTTTCTTTTTCAGCGCAATATTGTAAATTTCTATACTTATTGATTGCAAATTTGTGGTGTGTGTGTACCAATAGTGTGTAAACTTAAAGTAATACAATGTCAACACTAGACGAATTTATCCAGGCGGGGAAAGAACTAGGTCATAGCGGGGATAAATTAGAACAATGGGCAGAACGGAAATACAAAGAATACACTGAGCAGAAAGCTGCAGCTGAGAGAGATGAACGAGCACGTGAAAGACAACATCAAAAAGAAATGTTAGAATTAGAGCAAACCACTAAACAAAAACAAATAGAATCAGACCAAGTCACGAAACAGAAAGAATTGGAGTTAAAACAAAAACAAATAGATTCAGATCAAGCCACTAAACAGAAACAAATAGATTCAGACCAAGCCACTAAGCAGAAACAAATGGAATTAGAATCACAGACACAGTTAAAAATGAAAGAGATGGAGATCGATTCACACATTCAGATAGCTACCACTAAACAAAAGAGTCAGGAAGAGCAGAACAAATTTACTAAATATAAAGGGCTTGTCAAACCCTACTGCCAAGCGGATTCCATCTCCGCCTGGACCGAGAATATAGAGTACCAGCTTAAATTTCAAAAGATTCCTTTGGAGGATTGAGCAATGATCTACATGAAGAATCTCTCTGGTGAGCCCTTGAAAGTAATTGAATCTATTCCATCAGATTTGAGAAATAACTACCAATATATTCATGATAGAATAATGCAACATTTTCTACTCGATGCTCCTGGATATCAGATCCAGTATTCTCAAATTAAACCAAAAGCGAACGAAACGTTCATCGATTATGTATCCAACGTTCAGAGTATCTTCAAGAAATGGATTAAAGCGGCGAAAATAGGGGATAGTTTTGAGAAGTTACAAGACTTAATGATTATGGACAAAGTGATATCTATGGTTCAATCTCCTTTCGCTAAGTTCCTGCAACAAGCAGACATTGAGTCACTAGAACAACTCGAAAAACGAGGTTCAGCTTATTTCTCCTCGAATAGAGACGTGTTTAAAACATCCATACATGAATCTGAAATTGTGGCGTTTGCCGAAAACCAGCCTAGTAAATCTTTCAATCAGAAATCTTACCAGAAGAAAGATAGGCAAGGCCAAAAGCCACCATTATGTATGTACTGTCATTTAAACCACCAACAATATGCTATGTGTGACAAGAACCCGTCATACCCTGAACACCTTGAAATGGTGATCAAAAAGCAGGAAAGCAAAAGGAATGCATACAGACGTGCTGTTAAATTTTTTTTGTTCCTCTTACGGGCATTTCAGTAATAAGTGTTTGGGGCGTCAAAGAATGAAAGCCAACAATGCTGTGTTGATTGACACATCTTCCGATAGTGGCAGTGATACTGAGAGTGAGAGTGGGAATGTATTACCTTTCAATAACTGTGAAAATGTAGCTGCTGTTACAGATATTTTAAACTTTGAAAGATGTGTTACTTGTCACCAGTTCCATAGGGACGAACAACTAAAATGTGGGCATATTGTACCATCCTCATGTGAGAATGCGAACGCAGCTATAGCCTCCAGAGGCAATCTAACATTCCACGACGCACTGGTCAACGGATATCCATGCCAATGTTTACTTGATAGTGGTAGTAGTATAATCGGGCTAAAGAGAGATTTAGCTAATCCAGAAGATTACACAGGCGATTTTGTAAAATATCTCCGGTACATTCACCTGTACTCTGTTAGACAACCCGTGTACAGAATTAATTCTTGGCTGCATATCAGGGTTAAAACACTGCACTGCTGATGAAATATCAGCCTGGAAAGAAACGAGCATGGCTAATTCAGTAAACAGGTCACAGACACAAAAACATCAAAATGACCTGCAGGAGGAGAGTTTCCAACATCCAACCACTTCCTGTGTAACTGAAGATACCACCCAACAAAATTCTATACAGGCACAATGCGCCAATCCAACAAGTTCACCCCATCAGAAATTAATAGGGGGAAAGACCAAAACTATACACCTCATGCCTGAACAGAAAGTGCTACTCCTATTACCAGATAAACGTGACTTATTGTTAACTTCATGGAAAGGGCTATTCAAAGTGGTACGACAGATATCAGATGTCGATTATGAGATATCGATAAACCAAAAATTAAAGATATTTCATATCAACATGCTGAAACCTTACTTGTCACGAGAAGAAGAACAGACGACAGACGAACAGAATGCATCTACACCAAGCAACCAGACGACAGACATACACAACGCAACTACACTAGTTAGTGCGACAGAAGACGAAGACAGTGCAGATACACATAGTCAGCAAACAAAATACACACTTAGTACCACAACAGTACTGAATCAGATAGAAGATGATGACATGGAACTACCTGTTCCGACAATAGACACGACTATGACCATTGACAGTATACGAATAGAACCTAAACTAACAGACGAGCAAAGACGACAATTAATAGCGCTAGTAACAGAATACAGAGACATTTTTTCCGACATTCCAGGTAGGACTGACAGGATAGAACACTCCATCATTGTGTCTGATTATACTCCTATCAAATGCCGACCTTATTCCATCCCTTTAAGTTACAGGGAAAAACTCGACAAGGAAATCCTTAGTCTTGAGACGAGTGGAATAATCCAAAAGTCGCATTCAGATTACTCGTTTCCTATCGTCCTGGTCAAGAAAAAGGACGCAACAATTCGCCTCTGCGTCGACTATGTTAAATTAAACAATGTCACCAAAGTAGACGCAGAGCCTATTCCATCTTGCGAAGATCTAATTCTCAACATGTCAACATCTAGAATCTTTTCTAAACTCGACCTTACAAAGGGATATTGGCAAGTCCCGGTGCACAAAAAGTCTATTCATCTAACTGCATTCTCAACACCCTTAGGTCTGTATGAGTGGCGATTCCTTCCTTTTGGCCTTTGTAATGCTCCAGCCACTTTTGTTCGACTCACTAGAGATCTTCACGGAGTAACTAAACGGAAACTTATATTGACGACATATGTGTCCATACAGCAGACTGCACAACACATCTACAGAAACTGCGACATGTCTTCGATAGATTGAGACTTTTCGGTCTTACTGTAAAACCAACAAAAGTTGAGTTGGGTATGGAAGAAATCGACTTCCTTGGCCATACCATCATGAGAGGCAAACTTTAAACTGATGATAAAATAGTTACCAAAATTTTGAATCTAACTATGCCAACGACCAAGAAGCAAGTTAGAAGCTTACTTGGTCTAGTAAATTACTACAACAAGTTCATACCGAACTTGGTTGAAATTACCAGCGTTTTTTCTAATGTACTGAAATCATCTGTCAAATTGAATGTGCAAGATGCAGATTTAATTGTGACATTATCAAATTTAAAGCAAATGTTTAGCGTTGTACCAATATTGCGCGTGCCTAATCCGAATCTTACTTATTTTCTCCGTACAGACGCAAGCGCTATATCTATAGCTGGCGTTCTAGGCCAGTTTTATGACGAAATCTTCCACCCAATTATTTACGTAAGTCGGAAAATTACACCTGCTGTGTCAAGGTATTCAGTGTCTGAATTAGAGGCCTTAAGCATCATCTATTGTGTTCGTAGGCTTCACAGATTCTTAGCAGGCACGTATTTTGTGATCGAAACTGGTAATTCCCCTCTGACCGTTATGGAATCTGGAGTCCATAACAATAACAGGATCTACAGGTGGTCTTTGATCCTGCAGAACTACTCGTTCACTATTAAACACATAAGAGGAAAGATGAACTTACTTGCAGACACTCTTAGTCGACCCTCTCAGATCGAGATACCTGATGTACCTGAGAAGAGCGATTCTACAGCACCTCATTCATCGACACTTTGAGTAATTTGTGTCCAAAATGTAGATTATAGACAGTGTTGTGTTGTGAAAATTGTGAATCGATGTGAATTGACTAGCATGAACTGTGTCATTACTTGTAAGAAAGGACAGACACGTAGGGAGATGTCTACGCCATCATCATACTTTTGATAGAACCAGTGAGTAGTATTTTATCCAAACTTTGCCCAGGACGAGTGCGTATAGGTCAGAAAGTGTTTATATGACTCTATGTCAACGAGACTCAACAGAGAACGCGACTCCAAGAACACACCTGGAAGTAGTTAACATAATTAGTGTATAATTACAAATGTATGTGATATGTATAATAACATGTTTTTATGACAGTTGCATTTAATATCATAGTTTGTTAGTATTATAGAATGTTACAAACCATCGCTATAAAGTTGTCATTTCATAGGAAACCAACAACATTTAAGAGTTAAACCTCATCTAGATTTAATTAGGAACTCATATACATCAACTCATTAGATCATACTCGTAAATTTAGATTATTTCTCATCAACAAGATATGTCATGACGAGAGAGAGAGAGAGAGAGAGAGAGAGAGAGAGAGAGAGAGAGAGAGAGAGAGAGAGAGAGAGAGAGAGAGATAACTTTCTGACAGGCAGACAGGCAAGGGCATGTTCTTAAGTGTGTGTGTGAGAGAGAGAGAGAGAGATTTTTATAGGTATAACTTTATGACAGGCAGACAGATGACGGTGTGTTCTTAAGTGAGGGAGAGAGAGAGAGGCATAACTTTCTGATTGGCAGACAGGCGAGGGTGTGTTCTTAAGTGAGAAAGGAAGGGGGAGGAAGACAGATAGAGGAGAGAGAGAAAGAAAGAAAGTTATTGTGATAATGCTATGACAGGAAGACAAATGAGGACTTTCAAATGCAAGCGAGCGAACGATCGTGTAAGAGAGAAGAGACAGGTATAGAAAAAAAAAGAGAGAAAGAGGTGGAAAGAAAAATAAAGGTTGTTGTCATTATGAGTTTATGCAAGAAGACAGATGACGAAGTATTCTTAAGTGGGTACGTCAGTTATATAAACTCCACTGGGCAGAAGAGACATGGACAAGGTCTGTTGATTCCAAGTACTTGTAGTTCTGTATATATATTATCTCTCCACCGTCTTCTTGGTCTACCTCGGGGTCTATGGTCATTTATTTCCTGAGTGTAAGCGAGTTTTGTTTCCCTATTATCTTTCATTCTTTCTATATGCCCCAGCCACTGTAGTCTATTAGTATTAGCCTTCATGATACCAATGATTAGCGGGGACTTAAACAGATCATAAATGGCTTTGTTACTTCTTCTTTTCCACTCTCCACCTTGTGTATCCCTAATGGGTCCAAAGATGCGTCTGAAAACTTTGTTCTCAAAGGTTTGAAACAAAGCTTCGTCTCCTTTCGTTGTACTCCAGGTTTCAGAGCCATACAGCATACTTGGTCTGATCAGTGTTTTGTATATTGTGGTCTTGGTGTTACGAGATAGCGCCTTTGATTTTACTAGATGCTGTAGTGCATAGTATATCTTATTTCCAGAATTTATTCTAGTTTGTATTTCTTCCCTTATGATGTTGGAGCAGTTGAAGATTGTACCCAGGTATTTGTCCGTTCTTTTAATGGTCATATTATCTATTTGTATGTGGCCAGAGTTTTTAGCCATTCCTTCTCTTGAAATCACCATACATTCTATCTTATCTTGGTTTATAACCAGCCCCATCTGTTGGGCTTTTTCCTTTAAGTGAGTCAATATTTCCAATGTCTTTTGTTCATTTTCCCCTATAATATCTATATCATCTGCATAACCAAGCAGCTTGGATGTTCCTCCAATATCACATTTCTCCTTTAACTTCCTTACAACTTTCTCTAGAGCCAGATTGAAGAGTAGCGGCGGTAGTGCATCACCCTGTTTCAAGCCAGATTATCACAAAGTTCTTGATGATAAGTGCGTGATATGGTCGTTGTCTAGGTAACGATACTCCTGGTGTGTCAATTGAGCTATCTAACTGTCTTACAATATAACTCACCCCCGCAGTGCACATTCACCAGTCATTAAACAAGATTGCGTTGGCGCACATAATCCTTTATTGCAGAAAGAACACGGACAAACGGAACACAACTCTATATCCAGAAACAATATAATCCATAGAATATAAATATCCTCCTCACAACTTAACACGCACACATCACTGTCTTCTCACGGCGTTATGAATCTCCCATTCATAAACCAGTTATCCCGCTACTATCCACAGCTGGACCTCACACATCACAACCCACACACTGGGTCTAGTCTCCGCTAGCTATCCAACCCACTTTGGGTTCAGGCCTCCACTCACTATAAACCCACTCTGGGTTCAGGCCTCCATTAGCTATCCAACCCCCACTGGGTTTTAGGCCTGCATTCAAAACTCGGAGAACAACACAGGACGGAGATCTATATCTAACTCTGCTCCTTTTCCTTAGACTACTGACCCGCTCGGTCTCTAAACATCAACTGTCTCAAGCGACCCGACTCTCAGCCGGTCCCAGCTTCAACTCCCCAGTCAAGTTTTCCACTGTCTTTTTAACCCTACTGTGTAGCACCTTCCTGGGCCCCCCACAACATTGCACCCCAGCCTAAAACTGTCTCTCTCCCCATCCCCTCTGGGGGTCTCCACTCACCCTCACCATTATTTCTCATGGCTGGTTGTTTTTCTCGTAGTCCCGCTACAAAGGTCACTCACCTCAATGTCAATGACCCAGGCATATGTCATTACCCCCTTCTTAAAAGAAAACATCGTTTTCAAATGTTGGGAGACTAAAACTTATTAAATATGTGACCCAGAGATATTGCCTGGGTAGCCCTAAGTATGGCTCCATCTTACTTTAGCTACCCCACTGAATAATACATCAAGTAGTCATATCAGACTACCATATTACCAACACATCAATACCACCAACTTTCCATCTTGTGTACCAATGCATGAACTAATACATCACATAATAATAATAATAAACATATCATAGGGAACATAATATCTGTGTACCTGCAAGTCTACTAACATCCTCAAGAAAACACAACCTATTTGTGTACCGACCCCGTATCAGGTGGTTCTTTTCTTGCATCAAACCTCCATCTATTTCTGTCGATGATGTATCTACCTTTCTTGTACCCATTCCTCATGGTGCCCATATATTTACACCATCTGTATGCTATCCCTAACCCTGGGTCAGTGATGTCGCGAACACTCTTTTGGCCTGACTCAACTCTCCTATCTGCATATTGCACCGTTACACTGGAGTCTCTGTTTAGTCTGAACTCTTTATTCAATCTTGGCTCATATCCCTGGCACCTTGCTCTCTGCTGCATACGAATTATACCTATGTGCCCTGCACATGCACTATCCTGAACTGATCTAGTATCTCGGTCACTACGTGCTAAGAGTACTACTCCTTGCCTCTGTGCAGTTCCGTTATCTGAAGACCGGTGAGTAAGCACCTTGTTCTTCCTTTCGAAGCACCATCTACCCTTCTTGGACTGCCTATTTTCTACTCTACTACACCCTTGGACATATTTGTCCAGAGTAGTATCTTGTCTCTGGGAGTCACTAGCACTATATTTGAGATCCCTTCTCTCCTGCTCAGTTGTACTATCCTTGTCCTGAGTTCCTATGTCTACTTCACATGCCTCTTCTACTTCAGCTATACTCTCTCATTTAGGTTTTATTTTGATAACTACCTCGTTACTGCTTCCACTATATTTTTGGTCCCAATAAGCTACTTCGTCTTCTGTACAATCTTTTACTCCTGGCACATTGCCAATGATCAGATCCGCCACTGGTGAGTCTAGAACACACGCTGTCACTCTTCCAGTGATTTATGGTGTTTTTGCAGTTATTATGGCTAATGGGTAGAATTCGACTGTGCCGTTAAATGTTATGCATCTAATCTTTTTCCCTGTGTAATTTAAGGGATCTATTAAACTTTTTCTAACCCCGATAGACGTACATCCGGAATCCCTAATTTTTAACGCTGTCCTATCATTAACGACTCCATGTTGCAGCTTCAGACTTCCTCCTTCATGGACTGCTGATTCTGCTTTCACTGTATGACCACATATTAAGACTGGCTGACCGTCTTTTTTTCAAATAGAGGTTTGCATCCACTACAATTCTCGTTGTTAAGCGTCTCAATTACTTGCGCTACATTAGAGTGCTCTGTTTTTCCCATCGTACACTCAAAGCTAACATGCCCTGTCCCGCCACATTTGAAGCAAATAACGTCCCTCTTCCTATTATTTGTTAGCCCACTGGCTGGTTGCAAGTCACACTGTGCTGCATTGTGTCTCCAGCTCCCACAATTCCAACATCCGGCATAACTATTTGGACGTCTCTGGAAATTCCCCCTTTTATATGGGTACCGTCCTACTCTACCAACATGGTTGCCACGGAAACCATTATCTTGAGGTTCTTGCTGCTCACCTTTCTGTGCTGAATCCACACTTTTCGCCCTTGGTCTAATAACTGGATTCTGGTCCTGTTTAGTGTACGCTGCACAGACTATTTCCTCATCGCTCTGTCTACCAATAGAACTATTTGGATGTGCAGTCATGTAGTTTTGCCCTAACTTTGACATTGTGTCTATGTCCTTTGGCTTACGTTCCTCAAAGAAAGCCACTAAGTTTGTATTACATGATGACAAAACCTTATCTTTTAACATTAAATCCACTAATTTATTAAAATCTTTCCCTACTTCTGCAAGCTCCATCCATTTATTAAATGTGTTCTTTACTGTGTTAACAAAATCTGTGAAATCTTGATTTGTCACTGGTCCTAAGTGTCTAAATTTTGTTCTATAGCCATGCTCAGTTAGTTAGAACTTTGTTAACAAACGTTGACGCAAAATAGTGTAGTTGTTTCTTTCTTCGACAGGTAAATTAAATATGGTGGCTAGGGCCTTACCCGTAAGAAACTCGCCCAGCCGAATCGCATACTCTCCCTCTGGAATACCTAACACTTTCGCTGATGCTTCGAATCTTCCAAGATAAGATTCAAGATGGTCCCGGTCTGTAAAATATGGCAGTTTTAGTCTCTGTGACGACTGCGAAGGTCTTCTGCTTTCCTCACTGTGACCTTTCAAAGATAGTTCTAATTTTTTAAATCTCAATTTCAGTCTCCCTATTGAGCTTTTCTTTCTCAATTTCTATTTTCATTTGTGTGTGTCTCTCTCTCTTCCTGTAGACGCTTGGCTTCCATTTCAGCTAACTTTACTTCCTGTAGGTGTTTCTTTCACGTCATCTTCGTTCTCTTCAGTTGGTGCATGTACATAAATCATCGTTATATTTTTTTCATTTACCTTTTATTCGTAATTTACTAATTCTGTAATTAACAGCTTTAAAGTTTAGAACGTTCCCCCATAGCTATTTTTTGATGACAAAACCTGTTCCTAATTCATGTTTAGTTTGGGTGTTTCCTCCATATATTACAATAATTCCATTTTGGGTACTTCAATTTTAATTCACCGCAAACAAACTAGTATTAACAAATATCCCTTAGAGCCTCATTTACATCGGTCCGGCTATCACTTTCCGGTTTAGATTAACTAAACCGGAAAGTGATTGCCGGACCGATGCAAATGAGGCTCTAAGGAATACTTCTTGTTTGCGGTGAATTAAAATTGAAGTACCCCATTTTGCTCTAAAGTACCCTCTCCTGGCCACCTTATTTCTTGAAATGCTGTTATATCCATTTGATATTCAACCAACTCCCGGGTTAGTTTTTCAGCCGCTCCAGCTCGATATAGTGTCTGTACATTCCATGTTTCAAATCTCAAGAGTCCTCTAACGTTCCGAGGTCGTTGTCCAAATAAGTCAGTCCGAATTCGAGGTTTATGTATCTGTTTTGTAACAAAATAGTTTTTACAAAAGTGGGGATGTTAACCCCACGCTTCGACCCCCAACCTGGAGGAACAGGGTGTTTCTCTATGTCTGTTCTCTACCCTTTGACCTGTCCGGCTTGGAAGGCCCTGCTGGTAGCTACCGCTGGCATAGCTCTCAGGGTCATTGAGAAACTCAAGCTCCCCCACCACGATAAGGTGGAAACACCATCGGGGGAGAAGATGTGGATATGGAAGATGTGGATACACAGAAGAATATTTCATATTTCATGAGGGAAAAACAATCACATACATAGATTCTAGAAAAAAAGTGGGAATGAAAAGAGAGTTGGTGAAAGAAATAAAAAAAGAGGCAAGTGAAATATTTCGGCCGCGTTAACAGACATAAAACTCTTATAAAATCCATACTAGAGGATAAGGTTGAAGCAAGAGGTAGATAACGATACAAGTGGGAAGATAGCATCATGATATGTACCAAAAGCAATCTGACAAAATGTACAGTCACGGCGTGAGACAGACAGTGTCGGGGATCCATTGCAGCCAACCTTCATTGTGGAGACGGCACCTGATTGATTGATTGATTGATTAGAATAGAACTAATAGAAGTAACAGAACCCTGAGGCAGAAACACTGCACTGAATACGTGCTCACTCATTTAGCAGACTGTCGGAGTTCACGTTGATAGAACACCGTTGGACAAACTGACAACAAAGTTTCAGTCTGTGTACAACAGCATGAAGTTTAATTAGAATTGCGGTAATTGTATGTGCATTAGTTGAGGTAGTTCCAGGTCTGGTTATTCAACCTGCATTACCTCAGCCACGCTAATTGGTGTTTCGATTGATCAGTCTCGCGCTGATCGGTTCTTCACGTGCTACAGGCGATACCCGGTCTTTATCTTGTTGCTATGCATACGTAACTTATTTAAATAATTCAGTGCCGAAGGATAAAATATTGCCAAATGTGAACTCCCATTCTTAAAGAAGGACGACATATCATACTAGGGACATCGTGCTATTTGTTTTATTTCATCTTCCGCAGTTTAAATGCGCAGTGAACGGAAATTTACATTAGCGAGAGGGCTTCAAATGAAAACCTTAAATGTTTTGCTTTTGAGTGAATATATTTTTAAAAAGTAAAAAACAAATGTATCATTTTTCGATGTAGTCGCCACTGCAGACCAGGTCCTAAGCCTTAGTTGGTAACTGATCTAGCATCGAAGCTCCGACTGACGGACAGTTAGAGAATTGCTTTGCTTATCCGACAGCTTCTGCAGCTTATCTTCTTCCAGATGTATTGGTGTTACCTTTCCTCTGGAGTAAACTAGGCAGGCCGAGAGAGGGATCATGCTGCATGTACATCACATGGTCTTTTCAATTCAGCTCAGGCTTTGTGCTATGGAGAGTTATATCACCATTCCTGGTCTACCGCCATGGGTTGTAGTTATTATGCCTTTTTTGAAGCACAGTGTAAAAAACTATCGTCTATCAAGACAGCATGGTGCCAATACAATACATGAAAAAAGGAAAGGCAACAGAACTAAGTGACATTAAGACGTGTTTTAAATTAGGTCCAGTAAGGTTTTGGAATTATATATATATTCTGGCGGCGGCATTATGCGCAGTGTACCTGTGCGGGCTGTTGGCTTGATGAGACTCCTGTCTGTTCCACTTTTAACATTAGGCAGTGGGGAGCATTTTGTGTGATATTCACTGGCACAGGAACGGAGCATAATGGGGACGACCCGTTGCCGTGAAGTTGGAACCTCGACTAACTAACTAACCAAATTAGAAGGCATAATGACTACAATCCATGGCGGTAGCGAATGTGACTGATCCGACCAATTCTTCTTAAACATCCGGTGTGCTGATGCCGAGGTTAACGTTTCAACCCCTACACCGGACAGCTGGACTAACATGTTGACCTGTCGTCCTTGATTTGGGGACGTTAATTACAAGTACCTCTGAAGTCAGAGTGGGTTCGCCTGATGGCGAGGGACACTGTTAATAGGGAAAGCTATCCCACACGCAAAATTGAGTCCATCACTACTATAAATAGTGTGTATGGACTACGCTTGAGTTCAAAGATAACGAGCGAAAAAAAGACCAATTAGCGCTGTAGATGTTTGTCCACAATGGATGCATGTACATCGTCATTTTCACCATCACGCACCATCTTACTTCTCACGCACTCAAGGTGTGACCTATCTGCAATCATTTTATCCTTTGTCTTTATTCCATTTCTGACATTTGCCCCCCATGCAACACGTTCGGCGGTGACTTGCTCCAAAAGTGCATTATCAATGCCTGTATCAATCATGTCCCGCTTATACACATCTTTGTATCGTAGTAGAGGCCGACCCTGAGATCTCTTACCCATCTGTAATTCACCAAAGAAGATGTCCTTTGGTATTCTACCATCATCCACCCTCCTAACGTGCCTGCGAAGACTGAGCATGGAACAAATCGTCACACAACCTGATCTTTCCAATACTTCAGTATTTGTGATTTTGTCTTGCCACTTAATACCAAGTATTCTTCGCAGACACAGGGTATGAAAGCTGTTTAAACGTTTCTCTTGGTGTGAGTAAGTTGACCAGGCTTCACTGCCATAAAGAAGAGTACTAAGGACACAGGCTTGATAGACAAGGATTTTTGTTTTGGCAGTAAGCTTCCTGTTCTCCCAGACTCTTTTTCTTTTAACCTGTTCATTGTTGTTGCTGCCTTACCAGTCTTGATGTTGATTTCCTGATCTAGGGATAATTTGCTGTTTAACTCTGATCCTAGATATGTGATTGATTGATTGATTGATTTAGGAACCGACATCACAGCATTCGGGGCATTCCCATAAGCGCTCCGTCCCCATCCTCAGCAACCAGCGAAGAGTTCCAACACTAATAGTATCAGTAGCATAGATCCTAGATATGTTAAATGGTCTACTATCTCCAGTTCAGCGTCGTCAATAAAGATTGATGGTACCTCATGTAAACCTTGTGACATACTCTGTGTCTTCTTTTCACTAATTGTTAAACCAAATTCAGAACAAGTATTAGAGAATGCAGATAGTAGACGTTGTAATTCTTCCTCAGAGTGGGTCGTAATTGCAGCATCATCTGCAAATAGCATCTCTCTGTTCAGTACACTCCTAATTTTGGTCTTGGCTTTCAATCTCCGAGCATTGAAGAGGCAGCCATCTGCAAGTGAATGAACGCATGTACCACTATCCTGATCACAAAAGGCATGTTTCAGTAGAAGTGAAAAGTATGCTTAACTCCACTCTTGATTTCAAATTCTTCTGACGTTGCATCATCAAACTTGATTATACCATTCATGCCTGTGTGGACCGGTTCCACAATCGACAGAAGAGCTGGGCAGCCACTCTTCTTAAGTGGCTTGAATAGACAATAACGACTAACCAAATCAAATGCCTTTGTGAGGTCGATGAAGGCAATAAACAGTGGTTGAATATGCTCACGGCATTTGTCTTACCTTTGTCACAATGAGAATATCATATCAATGATAGACCGGTTCTGTCGGAAGCCGCACTGTGATTCGGTGTAGACTTGATCTCCCAGGACTTGAAGTCTGCGCAGAATAATTCTGACAAATACTTTCCCAAACAATACACATAAGTGTGATACCTCTATAGTTGTTACAGTCACTCCGATTCCCCCTTGTTCTTGTAACAGTGTTATGATGCTTGAATCTTTGAAATCCTGTGGAACTTGTCCTTCTGGCCAGCATAGCTCTATTAGCTGGTGGATCTGTAAAGTGCATGTGTCTTGCCCACTCCTGATAACCTCTATTGGAATCCCATCCTTACCTGGAGCGTTGCCAGATAAAAGTTCATTAATAGCACACTTAATTTCTGTTAAGGTGGAAAGTGTGTCCATGTGGTCAAGAGTTAGCAGGGCCTCTATGGCGTTAAGGGCACACCCCCCAATACACACACAAACACACACACACACACACACACACACCACACACACACACACACACACACACACACACACACATACACACACACACATATTAGGTACGTTCATTTGAAACCCGTTCCAATGGCTCTATTACAAAAGCATGAAAGAAACATTAACAGGTGTGGTAGAATAAAGAAAAAAAAAGCATTAATTTTGAATGAACTATATACCATGGGCTGGTCAGAAGAAGTCGCCGTAGGCATTCAGGCAAGCATCCCATTGCTTAGGTAGGCGGCTAATGCCGTCCGCAAAAAAAAAAAAAAGAATTGTGGTTGCTCACTGAACAAAGTGTTTAGCGCGTTCATTTCGTCAGCATCTGTGTGAAATCGTTGCCCCTTGAGAGCTTTTTTTTAGAGGTCCGAACAAATGAAAATCACATGGTGACAAATCAGGACTATAGGCTGGATGTTGCAGAATTTCTCACTTCTTCCTTGCTAATGTTTCCTGCACAATCTTTGCGGACGAGCATTATCGTGCAACAAAATCACACCTCGAGAAAACATACAAGGTCATTTATTCTTGATGGCTTATTTCAGCTTGTCTAGTGTTTGAAAAGTAATGGGTAGAAATGATGTTGACACCAGATTTTTTTTAAAAGTCGGCCAACAATAGCCCTTCAGGGTCAAAAAATGCGCTCAGCATAACCTTACCACCGGAAATCTGTAATTTGAATTTTTTGGCTTTTGGTGATCCAGCATGCTTCCATTGCATGCTTTCTCTTTTGCTGCTCAGCTCAAAGTGGTGACACCATGATTCGTGGCCTGTCACTATGCGGAAGAGAAATGCATCACTCTCCACTCTGTAACGCAGCAAGTGGTTCAAACACCATCCCACGCGTTCCTCTTTTTGATGGTCGGTCAACATCCATGGTATCCACTGTGAACACACCTTCCGATATTGCAGTTTCTTACGACCGACCTTTTGAATTGTCCCAATTGACACATCAAATTCTTTCGCTAGTGAACGTATGCTTCGACAACGGTTCATGTGTACTGCTGCATCAATTTTGGCGATGGTTTTTTCTGTTGCAACAATATGCGCTTGACACGGCCGTCGAAGATCTGTCGTAAACTGACGTCCTTTCCGAAACATTCGTGCCCAGTAGGTCACTGTTGTCTTCGACACACATTATCATATTATTATCTTTATATATATATATATATATATATATATATATATATATATATATATATATGTGTGTGTGTGTGTGTGTGCGCGCGCGCGCGCGCGCGTGTGTGTGTGTGTGTGTGTGTGTGAGAGGTCTTAGTTAGATATGACTTAGTTACCGTGTAACAGTAGACGGTACTACCTGCTTTCTGTTAGCGCCGAACGTTGGGCCGCGCTTACCAAACCCGACACCCCACATTGTGCCAACGGCTTCGGGCGGAAGAGCGCAATTGGGAGGGTAAAAGCCTTACCCTGGTGCGAGGAAATGCAAGCTAAAGACAAAATGTCATGGCAGGGCAGACCAGGCCCTAAGCCTTGGTTGGCGGCTGGTCTAGGATCGAAGCTCCGACAGGCGGACAGTTAGAGCATTGCTTTGCTGATTCGGCAGCTTCTGCAGCTTGTCTTGTTCCAGATGTAGGGGTGTTACCTTTCCTCTGGAGTGAACTAGGCAGGCTGAGAGAGGGATCATGCTGCATGGGCAACACATGATCTCTATATTTTAGCCCAGGCTTTGTGCTATGGAGAGGCAATAACTCCATCCCTGGTCTTCACACCGCAAATTGGCCTTATCAGTCACATTCGCTACCGCCACAGGTAAAAGTTATTATGTCTTTTTAAAGCACAAACTATCGTCTGTCAAGACGGCAAGGTGCCAATGGATGACATGATCACGTTAAACGTACGCAATTACGCGCGGTGCGGCCAGAACGGTTCAAATGAACGCCCCTTATATATATATATATATATATATATATATATATATATATATATATATATATATATATATATATATATATATATATATATATATATATATATATATATAATTTCCAAATACACCTGGCTCTAGCTATGATAACTAACTCAGACGCCCAAAAATGTGGGGACATCGTACTGTATGTGTTACGAGACAAAAAGTAATTACAAGTATTAGTTGTTAGTCGCGGTTCTAACTTTACGGCTGGGGGTTATCTCATAATGCTCCGTTCATGTGACACTGAATATCACACAACATTCTCCTCACTCACCCATATGAAAAGTTGAACAGACAGCAGTTCCGACAAACCAACAGCACGCTCAGGCATACGTGCATAAAGCCGCTGCCAGTATGCCAACACAACAGTCTGTCTCTAAATTTACAGTTCATCGTCGATGAAATGGGAGTCCCTATAAAGCCAGCCGTTCCACACACGTTACTAGATAAGGCAAAACCATATACTTCCACAATTTTTCTGAACATGCAGTTCACAATACAAACAACCACGAACAGATGTAGACGCATTCCGCATGAAATCCACAGCTCACAGTGTCGCTCCACGCATTTACCTCAGTAGTTGGGCGACGAAAACAACTAGTGTCAATGAGAATAGGAAATATATTAGAATTAAGTAGTATATGGGAATAGAACAAATAACTAATATGGTGTATTGCGATTATCAGAAGAAACAAACATGTAAAATAAATATTCTGGACATCATAAAGACCGCCGACGTCTTTGAAAGTTAGGGTGTATTAAATTGCATTGTGGTTTTGTTTCTCTGTAGGATCTCCTCCGGAATAAATCCATTGATGTTTCGAGATAAAGGGCTTTAGTAATTAGTGTCACCAACTGGCTGGGGTTAGATCCCAGATGGGCAACCACTCAGCCAAATTCGTTTTCTCCTACTGGGGTTTAGTTCTGGGTGCAGTTTGAGATCCCTTACCTCTGTCAGATGGGACTAATTACCACCCCAGATCCCAGAGAGAAAACATGGAACTAGTGTCTTTTATGCTGATTTAAGACACCGCCCCTGATACTCAAGAAAACAGCCAAGAAGTGGCTCGTTGAAGATAGAATATATCTATATAGATTTGGCTGTACTTGGTATCACCAGAAGTGAGAAAGGAGGAGTTAAGTTATGCAACGTAATCTGGTTACTTATGACTGCATATGCAAGGTACCTGCCTGACATAAATTTCCCCTTGTGGACAATGTGTTCGAACCCCCACTAAATGATATAATAATGTGTGTACTTGATTACGCTACACAAACATTTATAAACATTTAGAATTATACGGACAAATTGAGTTTTAAAATACAACAACTGTGTTTATTATTTCTAGTCTTGATGATCATATGATGATGATGATTATAATATGGTATACGTAACTTAAGAGGTCACATAGGTCATGCTTCCCCCGGTGAGACGCAGTTCACTGTCAGACTGAAGGAGTCCAAATTAGTTCCTTCACTGGGCTCAGTCACTTCCTGATATGAGTTGACTGTCCATTGCTCCTAAGAGATCCGGAATGAAACGAACGGAGATGGGTAGTATCTACGCCTACACATCTCAAACACATATGCCTATACATTCATATAAACATACATTCAAGTCATAATATATGATGGTATGATGATATATGATGTCATGTTACATAAACATATATCAGTTCTAAACAAATAAATATATATGTATGTATTCATAAAACCATTTAGAACATCTATAGCTCAAAACATACATATTCACATACATTTATATAATGGAGTTTTTACCATATAAGTTCTCCTCACTTACTCTCTCCCTTTCTGATTCATTCATTCCGTCTTGTCAGAAGGGCTGGTCGCACAGTCCCTGTCGAACATTAAATGCCTTCCCTGAATCTGTCTGGGATATTGAATGTCCTAAGTCATGTCTGTCCTCATGCAGACATCATGCAGACAAGGTGAACTGGTGCCATTCCTCAAACCAAGTAGTTTCACCACAATCTTGGTAGGCACTCAAAGTGTTGGTCCAAATAATCAATGTTAATTGGACGCTATCAAGATACTGGTAGCTCTCAGGAATTTCTCCTAAGTAGTCAGTCTCCCCAATGTTTAACATCATACAGGATGAATCTAAATGTATTTCCTGTACATGCATAAGCCACACGCTCATGTAGCTTGGATAATGGATTTATCCAAATTATCACATACAACAAATCAGACAACCAAGTAGTGAATGAAAGAAGAAGATAGTTCTCAGTGAAATTGTAAAGAACTGGACCATTAAGTACAAAGAAAATCCACGAGTGTAAAGTTTGGGAGAATAAACAGAAACAGGAAACTATACAGGCCTTCAGACTAGCAGACAAACTGATCAGAATAATGGTATTACCTGGGTTATAGCTAGGAAATTCCATCATAATACTTCGTACAGAAGTCCAACAGAACGAAATTAATATTTCTCCAGTAGGTATCCTAGGAATGCTATTGTGAATGCGTCTGAGGATTGTTGTCACTGCTCGTAGGTTTATTCTCTCTGTTCCTGGCTAATTTCCATGTGGGCTAATTAATATGTCCCATATTCATTAACTCCACTTATTTCCCCCATGGACTGTAGTTATCTCTGCCAACCAAATTGACCGATGCCCCGCCACGGCCTGAAACAATGAAACATGCTTCGCTAACGATGCAATAGACGTTGCGTCATAACTACATTCCACTCTGCTATTGCCTCTTCCTTGATTGCTGGCAATATTGTGTCAGCCATGTGTTCCTACTTTGCCGCCGTATTGCGGTTGTGTTAATCATCTGGTCCTAATTGCTTCTTTGTGGTGGCAACTACAGACGTTGTCCCGGCTCCACAAAGTCTGGACTTTTAGATAGGTGTTAGCCCTGCATTATATTGCCGTCTTTGGATCACACGGGTTTTCCCCTGAGTAGCACCGCCGTCCCCAGCCCAGATTTCACACTTTGCAGACTTTATCTTCCCTTGTACTGAAAACAATGAGTTTTCAACCTTTGATAGCCCCGTCGACTGGTGCCGTGGTGTCTGGGTTTTACGTTTGATCTGTACATCAAAGCTTTCTCAGACCTAGCATTACAGAAATGATGCCGCGTGCGTGGTCAAAATGTATTTTTCTCTTGTTTTCCATCCTCTTGCATTTCTATCATTTTCTGATGGACGTTTATGCTTTTAGAGAATGATAGAAAAATATTGTGGGCTCTTTAATTCATTTTTAACTTGTGTCATTCGGATGCTGACCGACGGCATCCCGTCACAATTAGACAAGACGAAAACAGAAAAAGAGGTCACACACTAAATGTTGGATTGATGGATTATCTGAGACTGTTTAGACCACCATGTATGAAGCACAGCATCAGAGCTTTCACTAGATCACTTGATGTGATGCTGAAAAGCACAACAAGGATAAAGAAGAAGAAGATGAAGAAGAAGAAGAAGAAGAAGAAGAAGAAGAAGAAGAAGAAGAAGAAGAAGAAGAAGAAGAAGAAGAAGAATTAAATCAAAAACAAACATGGTCTAATGTTGTCAGAATGACGCCTTTATTGCTACCATTACCAAACTGTTTGTTGTCATAACGAATGCCCCACTGGCTGTCTTGTGAGGGTGCCGACGAGGTCCAAGTAAACGTTAGATGACTAACAACTGACCCATTTTTGTATATAACTGTCACAGCGCCAAACCAAGGCACTTAGTTTGGTCTGTGAAAACCGTACGGTCCTGGCCACGCCGGAAACGCCACTTTATCACAAAGACCGGAGGCCATTTTTCCTTGTAGCAGCCAGCGGTGTGGGAAGGCAGGCGCTGGGGCCCTGTGTAGTTTGTGGCCAGCCCGCCTTGAGACGAGATATGTGGGGTTTCCCATCTGTTCGTCATTGAACAACATATGTCAGAGGAAAAAGCTGTAAGTGTAAAATGTTTAATTTAATAAATATTTGTTAAATCGCAGCACACGCCATGTTACAGGCTTGAAAAGCGTTCACGTGGGAAAACCGATGTGTGGGAACAAAGCTGTTAGGCAGAGTGGTAGGAACAAAGAAATATAAATAGATAATGTAGATGAGTATTACTAAAGTGAGCTGTTCTACAGATCAATGTAACGTCCCTGAGGTTTTAGGAATATAACATTTAATTCATAGAGATGTCAGCAATCAGACAATGGTGATGTGAAATATGTAGAATAGGTCATTGATGGTGGTGAAGTACCATAGAGACTGATGTCATGTCATGCCAGCCATGCTGGCACAAGATTATTTTGTTGGGAATTATTTTACATGGTTATCCTATGGCATTAATGTGTTACTGTCTGAATAGATATGTGGGAGATTCACCAAAATATACAATGTGTGGGGTCATAAATTAGTTTATAGTAAAGACTGAAATAATGCCACATGGTGCCATGCAGGCCATGTTGGCATGGAAGGGAGTAAGTGCTTGTGAGGTTGTTGCATTAGAAGGTGTTCTATCCTAGCAATATCAAGCGTAATCTCATGACAGCAGTGGCACAACTGGAGAAGACAATAGTTGGTGATCTGATGATGCAGCATTGATTGCCTGCATTTAACCATTAGAGATGTAGTCTCATGATAGCAGTAGTACAACCAGAGGGAATAGCAAAGTGGATAATTTGATGGAAGACATTTGTTATATGTAGGTTAATTCAAATGTTATATTGCATGTGCTCATTGCTTCATGTGTTTAATATGTTGTCTTTACCATGATAATCATAGATTGTGTTTTCCATTGTTACAGGAGCGGCTGACTAATTAGTGTCAGCAGGCCTGGGTTCTTGGTGGGATAGTAAATTGTGTCACAACTCTTGTTTATGTCGCGTCTTGGGGTTTATGTTGTGTAACCTATGTTTTTGTAGTGCCTTATTGTCTGTGCAGTGTTGCTTGTGTCAAAGTTCTTTATAGTGCCAGTCTAACCAGCCATTGTTTGGAACACCTGTGTTGTGGTACTTGGTGTACCCTGTTGTCTTAAGTGCTGCTGATTGGTTAGGGGTTACCCACTGTGGTGATTTGATATATACAGTTGTCTATTGTATCTGTTATTGACATGCAATGTGCTGTTAGAAGAAATAAATAAAGAGCTTGTTTATTTGTCCTTGATTTGTTTGTTTAGTCTCTCTTAGTTTTTACAACCACTATTTCTTCCACAATCTAACACCTTAATCCAATGTCTGGGTCTCAAATATGACAGTCAGTCCAGAGTTGAGGCCCCTGCCTGAGATTTCGTATATCTTCTTATCTAACTACTATCATCTTTTTTTGTTGGTTGAGGCGGTGTGAGGTTCTCTCTCTTTTCACTATTGTTCTTCTTTGGCCGTAACGAAGTCAGAACTACTCTTTACCTCTTAGCACCGTAGTGAAGGAAGCATCAGTCTTTATGATTGTCTCCCTTTCTCTTTTACCATCGACTACATAACTATAGCATAATTGTCATCATCAGCCCTGGTGCTTGTGAGGACTATATGAGTTCAATACCTGTCCTTGTGAGGACTAAGAGAGTTCAAGATAAGCCCATTTAGAGTAAGCAACGAACAACTGAACCTGGCAGATCTACCTCAGGACCGATCCTCATCAGGACCACTTTAACGTAATAATGAAAACGCCAGTCAGCGTGATCCCCCATAAGACCCACACGAACCCGAAGAACAGTGAGAAGAAAATATAACCAGTCCTGTTTAGGACAACTCGAAAGAGAACAAAGAAAGGAAAGAATGTCAAAACTAACACACACACACACACACACACACACACACACACACACACACACACGCGCGCGCGCAAGACCTCAGTTATAACAGACGCTGCAGTAACTGGTTGAACGAAGCGGAATGTGTATGTTTTTCTTCTCGTAAATATTGGACTGTATTGGCATAATCAAGTTTTCATTAAATTCAGACTTGATTATCTGCTAAAGAACATCATATACAAAACATCTTTCACACTGGAAGTCAAGGAAAAGGCTTTTATGTGTAACAATGCCAACATGAGAAATGAATGTAACTAACCATAGACAAGACACATTTAACTGTTTACCGTGTTAATAGAGGAGGAATAAACAGTAACAGCTTGGAGGATTTATATGGAAAAAAAAACAAAACAAAAACAAAGAAGACAGAAGAGAGGAAAAATATATTAGATACAAGGCCAGAGGATTTCAGAGAGAAAAGAAACTACATACAAAAGTATCATAGCAGGGATAGATTTCCCATTATATCATACCCATACCTCGCTCAACCCCAGAAGAGAAGTTACATTAGGGTCCATCGTTTGGCTCAGATGATTAATCCCGTCTAATAATCCTGCGACTGAGTCAGCCACAAATAGGATTTTAATTTGAAGGTGATTGTTGTCAAAAGAGGATATTGACTCACTCCATCCATCCATTACGTGCCATACGATAAGCGTAGGCGGTCATGTACTGCCATGTCACTCGATCACCAGAGTCGTGGATCAGCTCTGTGTTAATGAGTCCCTACACATTCAACCGAAAACTCTTTCAATACTTACTTCATACCGACTATATGCCTCCATAACTCACCTCCTGGTATCATTTTTTCACTATCATTCTTCACTGTGTGTGTGTGTGTGTGTGTGTGTGTGTGTGTGAGCGAGAGAGTGGGTCAGAGAGTGAGTGAGAAAGAGTGTGAGTGGGAGAATTAGTATGAGAGTGATTTAGTGTGGTTTAGAGAGTGAATGAGTGAGTGTGAGTGGGAGAGAGAAAGAGAATGAGTGTAAGTGGGAGAGTGAGTGAGAGATTGAGTGAGAGTGAATATGTGAGTATGTGTGTGTTTGTGTAAGTGAGGGCGAGTGTGAGAGTGAGTGGGTATAAGCATGAGAGAGAGACAGTGAGTGGGAGGGAGGAAGAGAATGGGACAATGAGAGCTAGTGTGCCAATGTGCGTGAAAGAAAAATACATAAATAGAGAGAGAGAGAGAGAGAGAGAGAGAGAGAGAGAGAGAGAGAGAGAGAGAGGGGGGGATGGAGGGAGAGAGATGAGCGCAATCATATCATTATGCCATATTGTTTTCATGTGTGGATGTATGTGTGTGTGCATGTCTGTATGTGTGTATGGGTGTATATGTGTGTGTACATGTGTATATGAGTGCTTGTGTGTGTGTATGTCTGTACGTGTGTTAAGGTGTGCGTACATGTGTACGTTTAGTGAGGGCTGGTCTGGTTCGCTAGATCAGTTCCGCGTCTAGCGTTCGTTGTCTCGGATGGCTGTGTGAGGTGCACCAAAATGGGATCTTCCCAGCCAACGTAAGTTAGCGAGGCAGGCGTTTCGAGAATGTAACCGCATCGTGCAGCCAGGGTCGTGGTTTGAGCGGGCAAAAGAGCAAATTTTTACGATCGTTCGACAAAGTCTCGATAAGCGCCCACTCTCTCTCTCGATGAGTAGTGGGCCTGCAGTCAGTAAGCTTGTATAGCTTTTTTTTCGGTCAGTCCTGTCGGCGTAGCTTGAAAGCTCGTCGGTAGGCGTCCAGTGGTTTTGCATGTATCACCTTGTACCGGGAGGGCGCGCTTTAGCGACGCTACTCTTGGCTTGTGTGTGCGTGAACGTCTGTCCTGTCAGTCGCCATGTGCACTTGTGCGCTGGTGAGGCTCAACCGTAAATCGGGAGATCTGTTCGCAACTTAGACGAGCAATATCTTTTGTGGGCAGCTTCTTGCCTCATATGTGTATGGTCTGTTCTGGCGGTCAGTCCGTCTTCGGCGAAGGAAATCTTGTGGATCCTATCAGTAATCATACGCTCATTCGCTTGTCGCTACGCTTGTCTTAAAACTGAAAATTAAAGGAATTGACGGAAGGGCCGTTTGCACGAGGCTCTCGAGAGCCAATATAAACAGGGATAACTGGCCGTGGCAGCCTAACGTCCACTGCATCTGTGTCCGTCTTCCAGTCGTCTTGCCATGCTCGCCACTGGAGCCAGACGGACACAGACGAGAGAGCGGGGACGACGGAGTTGCGCGACCACTACCTCGCTATATACAACTAAAGCGCACGTCATTCGTTCCTCATCAAAAGATGTAGTGTAATGAATGGTCCTCGTCATTCATGATGGACGTACATCGCGTACATGTGTTTATGTTAGTTAGTTAGTTAGTCGCGGTTCCAACTTCACAGCAACGGGTCGTCCCCATTATGCTCCGTTCCTGCACAGTGAATATCACATAAAACGCTCCCCACTGCCCAATGTGAAAAGTGGAAAAGACAGGAGTCTCGACAAACAACAGCCCGCACAGATACACTGTGCATAATGCCGCCACCAGAATGTCAACACAATAGTCCCCCACGAAACATCAAGTTTATTTCTGATGGAATCGGCAGTCATTTTCCCGTCTGGATGTTTCCTAGATGTTTAACCACACAGTCCACGAAAATACAGTTCATCGTCGATGGCAGTGGCAGTCAACCAGAAGCCCAGCAGCCACGCATTTCTGCATAAGGCAAAAACCGATCAACTCTGGGACAACGTGACTGCCATCGCTCCGAACATGCAGTCACGTTCCAAAAAAACCTCGGGCAGATTCAAAAGCATTTCACACGAAACCCACAGCTCACAGTGTCGCGCCACGCACTCACTCAGTAGCAGGGCGACGGAACCATAGTCTCCTTAGTCGCCTCTTACGACATGCATGGTAGGCTACAGTGTTTATGTGTTTATACGTATGTGCGTGTGTATATGTGTGTATGTGTGTGTGTGCTCTCGTATATGTATGTGTATGTTTGTGTGTGTAAGTGTGCATGCATGCAGTGTATGTGAGGGAGTGTCTATTCGTGTGTTGTGTGAGTACGTGTGCGTAAGTATGTGTATGCGGGTGTGGATTGTGTAGGTGTGTGTATGTGTGTGGGCATATGTGTGTATTTGCGTGTGTAAGTTTTGTGTGTGTGAGAAGGGGGGAGGGGTACGTGTGTGTGAGAGAGAAGAGAGAGAGAGAGAGAGAGAGAGAGAGAGAGAGAGAGAGAGAGAGAGAGAGAGAGAGAGAGTTGAGCGCATGCATGTCATCTAACATGCAATTCCATATTTTTGTGTATTCTCATCTTTAATATTGCGAGGTATCATTTTGTATGCCACTTGATTTTATCATGTATACTATAATCGCATGCACACTACTGTAGAGTGAGTGAGAGAGTGAGTGAGTGAGTGTGAGTGAGTAAGGGAGTGTGAGTGTGTGTGTCTGTTTGTTTATAATAGTAGGTTGGGGGATGGTGGGGGATGTGTGTATGGGTGGATTCGTGGAGTGTGTGGGTGGGTTCAGGATGTGTGAGTGGGAGCGGGGTTTGTGTGTTGGTACGTGCGGGGTTTGTGTGTTGGTACGTGCGGTATGTATGGGTTGGCAGGGAGATGTGTGTGTGGGTGGGGGATGTGTGTTTGGCTAGGCGGTTGTGGGTGAGTGGGTGGAGGAGGATATGTGGGTGGATTTTTGTTGGTGGGTTTTGGGATGGGTGGGGGATATATATGTGGGTGGGAAGATGTGGGTGTGGGGGATGTGTGGTGGGTGGGAGATGTGTGCAGGTGGGGGTGGTTGTGGGTGTAGGGATGTGTGTGTGGTTGAGGGATGTGTGTGGGTTGGGATGTTTGGGTTTTTGGGTGGGGAGTGTGTGGGTGGGTGTGTGGGTGAGGGATCTGTGGGTGAATGTCACATGGACAGCAGAAAAACCAAGGAACAAGTCATTCAAGAAACAAATTAAGATCGTAAACTGATTAGAGTCAAAACCTTTTGGGCATGTTATGAGAAGAAATGACTCGGAGAACTTGGTGACAACTGGCAAGATCGAAGGGAAAAGACAAAGGAGAAGACCGAGTAGTAAATACCTGGATAGCTTGGCCACGTGGCATTGTCGAGACAGGAACATGGAGCTGATCCACGACTCCGGTGATCGAGTGAGATGGCAAAACATGACAGCCCACGCTTATCGGCATGGCACATGATGGGTGGACGGACCTGGAAGCTCAAGTAAATACAAATAAAATCCCACAATGAGGAGGAACGAACACATGACCGCGGGGCTGGCAGCCAAGCATTCTAGTTACACCTCTGCTCTGACTCCCAGATCCATGTATAGGGTGTATTTTTAATGACTGTGCAGTGTTTGAAAATATTGCCTGTCCAAGTTCTGTATTCATCCTTGTTCATGCAACATAATAGGTAAATACAAAACTTGGACCGGCAATATTTTTTAAACACTGCAGAGTCATTAAAAATACACCCTGTATAATGACAGTAAAAGAGCTCAAAGAATGAACATGAGCATTGGTATATGAAATAAATAATATGAGAAAAAATATTAATAGTTTTCATTTATAATTAATCCCTGTGGGTGTTATGATAGTTTATTGCTAAAAGTTTCTATACATTTTTCATCTAGTGTTTGCATTAAGAGTCTGTTAATGTAAATTTATCTTTTGCTTTTCTGTTATCTGGTTGAGTTATATATTTTGATCGACAGGCATTATTTGTATTACATCCATCATGCTCCAGTCTCCTCAAGTAGATCACCTAAGGGGATTCTCAGTACAGTGCACTCACTGACTGTAACTGACTCAGAAAGCATGCTGAGTAGGGTGAGGACAGGCAAGCTTCGTGAGGAGTGGCTTGCTACGCTTCGAAAGTCACGGGTGACAAGCATCGTCTGGATCTTTTCTCCGGGGCATGATGGTGTGCTGAGGAATGGACAGGCGGACAGATTGGCTGGCTCTGCAAACCTTGGTGGAGTATTGATGCATGACAGGGCAGATGTGGTTGCGACCTTGTGGGAGCACGTGTACACCTCGGAGGAGCAAATGGATCACCATGGTCTGGCAATAATGCGACAGCGAGGGGATCTGGGCGACGATCGACGCTCAGAGGAAGGCGAGACGGACATATAATCAGACTGGTACTGGTACTATTAGTGTTGGAACTCTTCGCTGGCTGCTGAGGATGGGGACGGAGCGCTTATGGGAATGCCCCGAATGCTGTGATGTCGGTTCCTAAATCAATCAATCAATCAATCATGCACTAACTCCATCGCACCGGTAGTGATCTAAATGTGTCTTATTATTCTTCTTTGTACACAAACTGATGAACATGCATATAGCTAGCTTATCACATTCCAGTGCTTCATTTGGGAAAGCAAGGAGAACCATCTCACATGTAGAACGGTACGACAATTAGCAAATCGAGTAACTGAACGAGTATGAGTGGGAAAGAGAGTCACTCCGTCATCAAGAATCCATGTGAGTCAACAGGTCTTAAAACACTAAGCTCGGCCATTTCTCAATCCTTGCTAATTTGCGGCCATAACGTTAACAAAGAAAAGTATATGTATTGTATTGTATTCAACGAACAATAAACGATTGCTCAAACATACCGAGGTTCTAGCAATTAGGAGATTCCAACCAATTTTATGAATACAAAAAGACTTCGTATTTAACGAACAATAAACGATTGTTCAAACATACCGAGGTTCAAGCAATTAGGAGATTCCAACCAATTTTATGAATACAAAAAGACTTCGTATTTAACGAACAATAAACGATTGCTCAAACATACCGAGGTTCTAGCAATTAGGAGATTCCAACCAATTTCATGAATACAAAAAGACTTCGTATTTAACGAACAATAAACGATTGCTCAAACATACCGAGGTTCTAGCAATTAGGAGATTCCAACCAATTTTATGAATACAAAAAGACTTCGTATTTAACGAACAATAAACGATTGCTCATACATACCGAGGTTCTAGCAATTAGGAGATTCCAACCAATTTTATGAATACAAAAAGACTTCGTATTTAACGAACAATAAACGATTGCTCATACATACCGAGGTTCTAGCAATTAGGAGATTCCAACCAATTTTATGAATACAAAAAGACTTCGTATTTAACGAACAATAAACGATTGCTCAAACATACCGAGGTTCTAGCAATTAGGAGATTCCAACCAATTTTATGCATACAGAAAGACTTCGGTTTAAATTTGTGATTACCGTGGGGATAACAAATTCTCAATATTCGAACAATATCAGTGACTATGTGTTATAAGTATTTCAGCTAAAGTATAATTTATTTATTCACTTCATATAATATGTAACTCTGCAGTGTGCACTTGACAATTTGCAGCGAAATATACCCAGCAATAACTAATGCAAACTTTTTGTTTGCCAGTTCTGTGTTTAAATTCACTAAGGGAATACATTGGTGTGAATGTAAGAAAACAACTGCATATCAATCTTCAGGATAAATAACCTACAACTGACTGGCGCCTTACCGTTTTGACAGGCGATAGTTTGTAAAATGGGTTTATTCCTCTCCATAGCACAAAGCCTGGGTAGAATTTAGAGACCGCGTGGTGCCCATGCAACATGACCCGTCTCTCGGCCTGTCTAGTTTACTTCAGAGAAAAGGTAACACCAATACGTCTAGAACAAGACAGTCTACGGGATCTGCCGGATCAGCAAAGTAATGCTCTAATTGTCTGTCGGAGCTTCGATTCTAGACCAGTTACCGACCAATGCTTACGGCCTGGTCTGATCTGACATGACATTTAGTCTTAAGTTTGCATTTCCTCGCAGAAGGGTAAAGCTTTTACCCTCCCAATTGCGCTGCTAAATCCGAAGCCGTTGGCACAATAGGGGATGCCGGATTTGGTAAGCGCCCAAATAACGTACATGTAATTATTATATTCAGTGTGGAAAGTAGTGGCACATTAACATCCCCACGACACAAAGATAACAAGTGTGAGAGGCTTGACAACCATAAGTTTAATCTTTGAACAATAACGTGACAAAATAGTAGAAATGTTAAAGTTACAAACAATTTATTTCTTGAGAAAAACTTCTCCAGTTGATTGATTGACACCTGTTTTGTTTGCCTTTCGGTGGCGTTTCTATAGCTTATTATCTTTCTGTGTTTCTCCTTCAAAACAGATCCCAAAGATTTTTGCCTATACAGATATAGTGTTCACAAATTTACAAGACGTGATGTATACATTGCCGGTCTCCCTGGCCTAGGTGTTAGCGACTTTCTCCGTAATCCCGTATACTCTCGTGAGTAACGGGACGACGGCGAGAATCGGTGGCGGTTCTCTCCGCGTCGGTAACTTACTGGATATGTGAGCCGGTCGCTCAGAAATTAATGGCAAACTACTGCGTCTAATCTTGCCAAGAAATCAACAATCAGCTGAAAGATGCGGATGTTGACAGCGATGTCCTGTAAAGAATATGCAAACAAAAAATAAAAAAAAATAAAAAAATATAAAGATAATATTGTTATCTTCACAATAATCGTGAAGTGATCACAGAATGTTATCTTTAGAATTGAGGTTGAGGCGATCACTGCAGCTCATGGATGGCTAATTGAGTCTCTTACCCTTGTGCCAAACTCTTCAATGCTACAGACGGGCATTCATAGATGCTTATGGCACAAATGGCTGCGGATGTTGATTGTGGATCCTCTGGAAAACTATTAATTTTAACCTCTAACTCCGATGGATAGGTATTCAAGTTTCTTGAGCCCTGACAATGTCGTGCATCTATCGGAGTGAAGTTGGAGTTTCGATTCTGTTACCTTAAATCCCGGAAGTTGGTGTTTCGGCTCTGTTACTTTAAATCCCGGAAGTTGGTGTTTCGGCTATGTTACTTTAAATCCCGGAAGTTGGTGTTTCGACTCAGTTACCTTAAATCCCGGAAGTTGGTGTTTCGGCTCTGTTACTTTAAATCCCGGAAGTTGGTGTTTCGACTCTGTTGCTATAAATCCCGGAAGTTGGTAGTTCGACTCTGTTACTGTAAATCCCGGAACCAAAGTATCATCTCCATGGAGATTGCTGCGGAGTTCTCCCAATCCTGTCCAAGCACAGTCACCAGCGGGGCCTGCGAGACTAATATTGGAACTTCACATCTGTACAGAGGCATGTTAGGATGTAGCCATGCCACGATTCAGCACAGGACACACAGACAGCCTGGTATTAGACAGTTACAAAGGCATATCACCTCTTCAAAACCTTAGACAGATCTACTGATCAAGTCATTGTGTGGTCCGAGGTGTTGAGACAGCTGATTTGCTGGCCTCAAAAGCACCAGTCGTGGCGGAGCTGAACATGGACAAATGACATATACAAACGTGTCACACATGACATATTGCTAGACTAAACCGTTTAGCAACACAATTTGTGGGAGGAGCAGGCATGAATCGGAGACGTCATAAGCGCATTTATAATCGATGACCTTAGGAAACAATCAGCATCTCTAGACTTCGATATTGCAAAGTGAGGCTGATCAATTAAGAGTGTCTCGGGTGCAATGGTGTCAATTCTATTCAGTCAATCAATCAATGTCAAATGCAAGCTTAAAAACACGTTACTTCAGTTTTTTGGAACATTTGATTTTACTCCACACATTGAGAATCTGCGTCCTGAATTCTAGATTCATAGTTCCATATACGAAAATATTGATGACGTTATTAGCGAAATAGGAGCGTATGAAGATATTGTAAAATATTAGCGACACGTCGTCAAAGTGATGCTCAAAGTCGGTTTTCACAGAGCGGAGGATGATGAGAATCAGGTGTGGAAGGTAACTAAGGATGAATCCGGTTGTGATGGTAAAAGCAATAATAGTCGTCCGTGTGGCCCGCAGGGCTTTCCTGACTCTTTTGGCTATCAGCAATGATTGGTTGGATTTGCTGTGGTGGAGTGCTCGCACGGAACTTCTATACAAGTCCGGAGATTGTAGGCCGGCGAGGTTGTCCGCTGACTCAAAACCGTCTTCTGATAGAATTAAAGATGAGTTCTGACTTAAGTGGACACCGTTTTGGGTGTTTTCTGGCAGCAGAAAGTCATCTTGTTGATTTCCACATTGCTTTGTAGGGGCTCTAGAATATCTGACTAATTCACCCTTTCCTTGCAGCAGACTCCCAGACTGACTAGAATAAGAAATGCCGTTAAATTGTTTCTTGCCACATTCTAGTTGGCTTTGATCGTCTAGCATATTTTCAGACGGTGCTTCAGACTCTCTGTCGTCTTTAATATTTACTTTCTTGGACAAATCTGGATTCATCATATCCGAGTGTTGCTCACAGCCGTTCTTCCCACCATGACTTTGTTGAAAATCTACTGAGACCCGCTGGTTAAAGGCGACATTCTTGTTAGATGATACATCACGGCCGCGGTCAGAATCTGATATCTGAGTTAAATCTTTTGAATGCACGGGGTTGTCAAAGTCCTTCTGGAGTAGAGACTTGGATTGTTGGCTATGATAAGGTTCAGAATGAATGTCATCCTGAGCTGATAATCTAACTAGACTGTTGCGTTCTTGGTATGTTTCTAATTTCCCAACTTGGTACAGACTCTGATTATCTTGAATATTGCCATGGGAAGCTGCGTTACCACTCTCTGTTAGAGCATTACAGATGTCAAGAACTTTGGCCTTAACTGCCGATTCACTTATTTCTTCACCGTTTAAGGTTTGAGTATTTAATAATTTTCTGGAAACTTCCTTTTCAGCTTGTAAATTTTGGAGTTCAAACATATCTTCAGATGCTCCATTGTCACGATCACAATCATCAGCTCCACTTCCAATTTGCCAGCGACAGTTACACCTTTCAGATGTTGACACGTCATCTTTGATTCTGTGCTGACTAGCTTTCTTTGTCAATCTGACAACTGCTGGTATCTTAGCTCTGGCTCCACTCTCAGCGTCGCGTAAAAACGTAGAACTTGAGCGAACTTTTCGGTGCGAGTGACCGGAGCTTCGTTTTTTCTGCAAAGATGTGTGTGATGACTTCTTGGTTCTTGTTTGTGAAATATCTTCAAGAATGTTTTCTAGCGAGGAATCTTCGAAATTGACAGAAGACGTAGTCGTGGTGGCCTCGTCCAGGAACCCTGTTCCGAATGTAGCATGTGTCTCTAGGTACTTTATATGTCTCCTAGTCTCTAACCAAATTCTAATGTAGATAGAGGCAAGAACAACGGTGAATACTAAAAATGCGGCCAGGAATATTCCTTCATACACAAGAGGGTAAGGTTTGTCTTTGAATGCATCATCTACGGAACAGTCGTAGCCATATACTCCTGTTATCGGGGTTGGGAACGATCGATGGCCATAAATATATAGGGCGGGAACAGAAAATGTCAGCGCTATGACAACTATAATGATCAGGGCGATTCTGGCGTGAGATAGATGGATCTGGTGGTGCAAAGGCTTGCAGATCTTCCGATACCGGTCAACGGCAATGACCAATAGGACTAGAATGGAAGCCAGCGACGGAAACGTGGTGAGAAACCTGCAAGTAGAAATAAATGATCAGTTTCGAGATTAAATTACACCATTTAGGTATAAGGTATTTTAAGTTTAATTTGGGTTAGTTGCATGGCAGATAAAATGACAAGTGGAAGTTTGAACATTAATCAGGTTAATTATGCCTGGTTCGAGAAGGGTGTGTGGAAATTATAATGTTCAACAAGGAAATCGTGCTGCAACCCAACCTTCTAGTTTGACGAGAAAAGCAGGATACAGTCAGTAGCTCATATATTTTAGGAGTATTTAAGAAGAGCAAATAGCAACAGAATAAAGCTAGTTTGGAGGAAAGTAGAAGCAAGTTAAGGAGGAAAAGGAGTTCGGAAAGTTTGGGTGTTCAGAAGGACCTTTTTTTTAGACAATTTTGAAGGATTACAGAGAGAAGGTTGGAGTACAGAAAAAGAGCGTTCGAGTACAGGCTGAAGGCTGGTTCAGAGCAACGTTTAAACAGACAATCAAGCACTGGTTCAGAGCCTGGTTCAAAGGCTGTTTTAAAAGCTGGTTCAAGTCGGGTTCAGTCTCGTTCAGTAATGTAGAATCAGAAATGCAGAGACAGTACTGTAGAGTCTGGGATATAGAGTGAGGGAGAGTCAGAAGGTAGTCACCTAGGGTCAGAGCCGTGCATAGTAGATGTGTTTGTCTGTTCTGTTTGTCATGACGATTCGTGGCAGTAATATACTATCAGTAGCACATGATTGCCGGTCTCTCTGGCTGTGGGGTTACAACACTTTCTCTCTGTAATCCCGTTTATCACGCAGAGTCTCGTAGCGGAGCGAGAGCTGAGGCGGTTCGACCCCCGCTCGTGACTTGCGGGATACTGAGCCGGCCGCTCAGAAAGCAATGGCAAACTACTGAGCGTAATCTTGCCAAGAGATCAACATACAGCTGAAAGATGCTGGTGTTGACAGCTAAGTCCTGTAAAGGATATGCTAAAAAAAAAAAAAAAAAAAAAAAAAAAAAAGCACATGATTAATATAGTCGATACTTCAATAAAATAAGCGAAAGCAGTGTAACACAAGTGTGCACAAACATGTTTAGTTGTAATATACTGATGACAATAGTAATACAAGATTATATAGGGTCACAAGGCAAGAGGGTCGACTTGGTTCCACATAGCTCAGTCACTCTCAGCTGAGAGAAAACGTCGCACAGTAATGGCATCAAGCTGCTTTCAAATCGACGCTTATTAGTGTGAAATCAACTTAATTATGAGCTGAATAGCTAAAAAAAAAAACGCTGCGTTTCGGAAAGTGAAAAGTATTTTATGCAATAAGTCAGTATAAGTGAATATAAGAAAGAGAGTGGCTGAAATGTTATGGAGAATCTGTTTTGCTGGATGGTAGTGGATGATGGAACGTGAATAAACACATTAGGAAGAGATTGGAATCAACGGAGTTGTGGTTCCTGAGACGAGTATCTTGGACTGCCAAAGTAACTATAGTGCGTTCACAAATGTTTGCCCTGATTCTTTTTCAAATTTTCACAAAAGTATATGTTGCATAATTATGAAATTTTTCCTGCCGTCTTATATTTACTACTACCCAAGGAATATGTCTTCGATAAGTCCAAAGACAACTGAAATCAAGAAAAGCGGCAAATTGTCTTTGATATTTTGGCGAAAATGTATTGAATTCATACTAAGAAACTTGTTTTACAGTAATGAACGTCAATTCGGGTAACGACGCAAGACATATCCGTTCCACTGTGTGACATGTTTCTCATAAGGAAATTCCCGTGCACTACGGAAAATATTCATTATTGAACGCTGATGTTACCATGTGAAGATGTAATATATTCCATAATATGCACTTCATCTCTGACTCGTAAATTATATACCGTATATAAACAAACATTGAGATCTGCTGTACAATCTCCAGAACAACATTGTTTGTTGGGTTTACATAATGATAAGATTATGTGCTAAATATCATCATTTCCCTTCAGCTTATTACTGAGTTATGGATTTTTATACGGGGGAAAACATTTGTGAAGGCACTTTTTAAAATAGCAATGCTTGCCTAGTAAAGGCTAATGAAAATAGAAACATTATATACAAGGGGGCTTCAAATTGAAATCTTAAATGTTTTTGTTGAAGAAATAAAGAACAAATGTAACATTTTTCGAAGTAGTCACCAATGCGTTTAATACAAGTCCTCCAGAGCCAATAAAGTGCTTGGCTTCCTCTAGAAATGAATTCTCTTAGTCGTGTGTGTAACCATTCATGCACCACCTGCTGTAACTTTTCACAGAAGTCACGCCGATTTGAAACTTCCTACTCCACTCATAGACTTGCTGGACTGACAGGCATGCATCGCCATATTGGACCTTCATTCGTTGATGAATGTCTATAGGTTTCACCCCTTCACTCATTAAAAAAAAAAAAAACGGATAACAGACGCTGCTCCTCTTTGGTGCATGTCAAAAGTGGGGCGGCCATCTTTAAACTGTCCTTATGGCGTCATCGTGTTTGTCTGCACTGTGATGTCCTTAACAACAATATTGACAGGTTACAAGACAATGGCG
The DNA here is from genome assembly GCA_963921405.1 of Cepaea hortensis. Lineage (NCBI taxonomy): Eukaryota > Metazoa > Mollusca > Gastropoda > Stylommatophora > Helicidae > Cepaea > Cepaea hortensis. The sequence goes on along the minus strand of OY992887.1, from coordinate 43,938,855 downwards.
TAATTATTGTAATTTCTATCACACTTGTAAGGTTTCCATTTGAAGCCACCTCGTATATATAAATTATACGTAAATTACATAAGAAAGAGATGAAAATAAAAAAAAAAATGGAATACGAAATTCAACAATGCACATAACTAACCTCATGGCCTTACACATTTCTACGGATTCGTACAGATAGTAGTGTCGCACATCAAATATTTCAGACGGAACTCCAACGCAACTGCTCAGCAAATCGAATATCCCCAGGCAAAGCAAAAGGAAGTTTTGGCTGTTTCTCCGTAATTTTCTCGTGAATATGTAGCAGATGAGAATATTCCCGGCAACACCCACCACCATCACAGCTATAAGAACAACAACTGTGGGTGCCAGGCGCCGAAACATGTCGTCATTCAAAGCGGTTAGTATGCTGATGTTCTTAGGATAATAGCCGACTGTTCCATTTGTTCTCTGTTCTTCTTGGTTGAAGCTGTAATCCATTCCTTCGAGCCTCATGACGGAATGTTGTGCGGATTCTCGACAGAATGGTCAGATATTGTTGGTTGCCATATTTATGTTAAAACATTCCAAGCCGAAGTCTGGTCTGTGGATAGAAAAACATTAGCCTATCATTTCACGTATCAGCAGTGTCTACTCAAGCGTGGGTGCTGCTGGTTCATATGTTTGTGATATTGATTCATATGTAAGATAGAAAGTAGGAAAAAAGTGAGTAGTAAACATGTAAGTAGGTAGGCAGGCAGACAGGCAGGTAGGTAGTTAGTTAAGTATGTAAGCAAACAGGCAGGCACTCACGCAAACAACCAAGTAAGAAAGTAAGTAGCTACATTAGTAAGTAAGTAGGTGGTCATAAGTCTGATTTTTGTGTACGAAGCGAATTTTTAGGCGAATGACTTGAACTGTCTGGTGGACCAAGTCTTAAGAGTGCTAGACCAAGAATACTTGGAAATGTCTTTGGGAGTGCAGGCGACTGCCGCAATATTGACCACATCCTCCCTCGAGTGCCGATTGGTCTATGAAAATATGGATGAAGCGTCAAATGCTTAATATGCATTGGGGACTAAAATAGCCCGTTACGTGATTTACTATCAATACAGCCAAAATACAATGGCATGAAAATGGGCTCTCTGCTACTGCTGCTGCTGCTGCTGCTGTTGCTGCTGTTGCTGCTACTACTACTACTACTACTACTACTACTACTACTACTACTACTACTACTACTACTACTACTACTACTACTACTACTACTACTACTACTACTACTACTACTACTGCTGCTGCTGCTACAGGGTGTTTGTAAAGTCTCAGTAAACTTTGTATGTAGAACAATTTTGAAAAACAAAATAGAGTACATGAAGTCATAAAAAAATGTGCTCCACAGTCATCGTGAAGCAATTTGCAGCGAATGACTATCGTCTGCTGGAGTAAGTCTTTGCACTCCAAACAGAATGGTGTTATCAACGGAAGAAATAATTTTTTTGGTTGAACAAGTGTTTTCAAATGATCGTCGATACAAACGGATGGTTGTTCAAAGTTTTATAGCAAGATTTCCTGATAAACAACCTCCATCGCGTTACGGTTAGAGATTTGTTGAATAAATTATAATGAATACTTCATTGGTATTTTCCAGCTTCGCCAAAGTGTTTCTACTTACCCGAGAATCCCTAAATGTGTATATGTCGATACACATTTAGGGATTCTCAGGTAAGTAGGAACACTTTTTTCTCAAATTTTCATTTTATCTCCATTGCTCTAATTTTTTTCATCTTTTTATTCTTCTCATCCCATTGTTACGCCTTAATGTAGTCACCAGAGGGTCTTCTCCGTGACTATATGTTGTGTTTTATGAATGTATTTGTTTGCTGATGAAGGCTAGTCGCCCCAACGTCCTGTATGTGTCGTAATTCTGTTATGTAAAGCTGCATTACTTTGTGTTATTTTATATTGTTTATATGTACTCATTTGTAAGCGCTGTCAGTTGATACACAAATTCTATCAATTCACATGTCAGTGTTGTCATTTCACATGACAGTGTTATCAGTTTACATGCCAGTAATGAGCTCTTGTAAGTGCTATCAATTCACATGTCAACGCTGTCAATTCACATTTAAGGACCATTTGTTCACCTGTCAGTTCGAATTTCAGTGTTGACAGTTTCATTTCACATGTATATAATTACATGTGTGACAAAAGCTGATGATTCTGTGGCCGCTTGTTTTAATATGCGTGCGAGTGTGCCTCTCTGCGCGTGTGTAATTCTCTTTGAGCACATATGGTGTCAGTATTAAAAAAAAAAAATTAAGTTGCATGTCCTTCACAGGACGTAGCAGTCAACCCCAACATTTTCGCTGTTCGTGATTCCTGGGCAAATTTTACATTCAGTAGTTTGCCATTGCTTTCTGAACGACCGGCTGCTATACCTTTTTCGAAAAAAACCAGCACCGCTGTGTTTCGAACCCGGGTATACGGGCTCACAAACCGCGTTCGCAAGCCCTTAGCCACAGAGACCGATGGTGTCAGTATACCAATAATTAATACTAATCCACAAGTCAGTACTGTCAAGGTTACCACGACCCACAGTTCCCAAATTATTGCTGCCAAGCAGCAAGTGTCTTTTGGATCACAATCCCTCTATAAATTAGGAAATAAAAAATAAAAAAATACACACGCGAGCGCCCCCCCCCCCCCACACACACACACACGCACATTGGAACGCACGTCTAAACATACACAAGCCTGCACAACTTATTAGTTGCCACAAGGGACACGAAGAATATGGCTGAAGGAGAAAGAGTATCAACATAAAAGGATCAGCCATAGACAAGGACTGATGCTAGTGAAGGCAGAAAGATGCCAGGCATTTATCACAGATTGTGGTCACAAAAAAAACATTAATTACCAGCCACTGGATACACACAAAACGTGCCATTATGAAATGAACAGCTGCTGTAGCAACTGCAGCAGCAGAGGCTCATTAATCCTCGTCACAATCGGGAATTGCCTGTAGCGGCTTTTGTCAAGGTAGTGTCATTGGTGACCTCAACTTTTGACCAGATGTAGCCTGGGACACGCCTTTTTTTTAATACACGCGTTTAATACGTACATATATTAATATATACATATATATTTACACACACACGCGCGCGCGCGCACACACGCATGCACACACACAATACTTGTATGCATATATATATATATATATATATATATATATATATATATATATATATATATATATATACTAGCTGACCCGGCCCGGCTTCGCCCAGTCCTTGGTGGGGAGCATCTCATTTAATTCATATAAGTAGTCATATAAGTTCCCGTTCCCGTTACCGACTATCTGTCTGTCTGTCTGTCTGTCTGTCTGTCTGTCTGTCTGTCTGTCTGTCTGTCTGTCTGTCTGTCCGTCCCTCCCTCTCTGTCTGTCTGTCTGCCTGTCTGTCTAATCATTTATTGGTTGCAGTTAGAACAACCTTAGATAAACGAAGACCAACTTACAAAAAGCATTAGAAAGAGCACTTGAAAGATCTTTACATCTTCCCCCAACAATTAACTTGGGTAAATGGAGCGGCGGCAGCAGCATCAGCAGAAGAAGGAAAAGGAGGAGTAGACAACTGCAGCGAAAAGGTGGGTCTGTCTATCTATCTGACCCGGCGTGACTTCGCCCAGCTCCTGGCGGGTAGCGTCTCAATAAATTCATACAACAAAAAAAGTAACTTAAAAAAATGCCCTTCCACACACCATCCATTATTTTTAATGAAAACTCTTTCTAATCACCTGCATGACTACAGTAACTTCTTAAGCAAAAAAAGATGAGTTACAATGTTATGCATTGTGCATTATTTTTATAAAAACTTTGAAAATGCCTTACATATTGTAACATTATTTATTATAACTCATATGCCGGTATATAACTATGGACAAAGAGTTTATGAATCTTTGAAAACGATGCCACAATATGACTATAAGTTATACAGAAAAGTTATGCCCCTTGAAATAACTTTTACAGAGTTAGGTCCCCTGAGATATATGAAATTATGATGAAAAATGAAAAATGAAATAATATTGGGTAAGCAGCCTATTTCACACTAAAAAAATATGACAGTGGGCTGCACTGGAATGAAAAGAAGACGTGTAGAAAATTTCATCTCAATCGGATGGGCCGTTCGCGAGCGCATAAAGGACATACGGACATACAGACAGACATACGGACAGACAGACAGACAGACAGACAGACAGACAGACGGAGATCGCAATTTATATATAAGATATATATATATATATATATATATATATATATATATATATATATATATATATATATATATATATATATCATCCATCCATCCATCATATGCTATGCCGATAAGCGTGGGCGGTCATGTTCTGCCATCTCACTCGATCACGAGAGTCGTGGATCAGCTCCGTAGTCCTGTCTCGACCATGCCATGTGGCGAAGCCATCCAGGTGTTTACTTCTCTGTCTTCCCCTTGGTCTCTTTCATTCGATCTTGCCAGTCGTCACCAAGTTCTCCAATTCATTTCTTCTCATAACATGCCCAAAAATGATGACTGTCTACGTCTAATGGCACTAATCAGTAATATATATATATATATATATATATATATATATATATATATATATATATATATATATATATATATATATATATATATATATCATTGGCACCTTGCCGTCTTGACAGACGATAGTTTGTGCTTTAAAAAGGCATAATAACTTTTAACTATGGCGGTAGCGAGTGTGACTGATAAGGCCAATTTGCGCTGTAAATGTCCGTTCACAGTGGGTGCATGTGAACACGTGGTCATTTCCACCATCATGCACCATCTTACGTCTCAAACGCTTGGTGTGTGACTTTTCTGCAATAATTTTCTCCTTTGACTTTATTCCATTTCTGATATTTGCCCTCCATGCAACACGTTCAGCGGCGACTTGCTCCCAATGTGCATTATCAATGCCTGTATCAATCATGTCCCGCTTACACACATCTTTGTATCGTAGTAGAGGCCGACCCTGAGATCTCTTACCCATCTGTAATTCACCAAAAAAGATATCCTTTGGTATTCTACCATCATCCATCCGCCTAAGATGTCCTATCCATCTAAGTCTACGAAGACTGAGCATGGAATAAACTGTCACACAACCTGATCTTTCCAATACTTCAGTATTTGTGATTTTGTCTTGCCACTTAATACCAAGAATTCTTCGCAGACACCGCATATGAAAGCTGTTTAAATTGTTCTCTTGGTGTGAGTAAGTTGTCCAGGTTTCACTGCCATAGAGAAGAGTACTAAGGACACAGGCTAGATAGACAAGGACTTTTGTTTTGGCAGTAAGCTTCCTGTTCTCCCAGACTCTTTTTCTTAACCTGTTCATTGTTGTTGCTGCCTTTCCAATCCGGATGTTGATTTCCTGATCTAGGGATAATTTGCTATTTACCACCGATCCCAGATATGTAAAATGGTCTACTATCTCTAGTTCGGCGTCGTCAATAAAGATTGATGGTACCCCATGTGCACCTTGTGACATAATCTGTGTCTTTTTTTTGCTAATTGTTAAACCAAATTCAGAACAAGCATTGGAGAATGCAGATAGTAGACATTGCAATTCTTCCTCAGAGTGGGTCGTAACTGCAGCATCATCTGCAAAAAGCAACTCTCTGATCAGTACCCTCCTAATTTTGGTCTTAGCCTTCAATCTCTGAGCATTGTAGAGGCCGCCATCTGAGCGTGAGTGAATGTATATACCACCATCCTGATCACGAAATGCATATTTCAGTAGAAGTGAAAAGTATATTCCAAAGAGGGTGGGAGCTAGTACACAACCTTGCTTAACTCCACTCTTGATTTCAAATTCTTCAGAAGTTGCACCATCAAACTTGATTATACCCTTCATGCCTGTGTGGAACGATTCCACAATGGACAGAAGAGTTGGTGGGCAGCCAATCTTCTTTAGTGCCTTGAACAGACCCTCACGACTGACCAAATCAAATGCCTTTGTGAGGTCGATGAAGGCAATAAACAGTGGTTGATTCTGTTCACGGCATTTTTCTTGCATTTGTCGCAATGAGAATATCATATCAGTGGTAGACCGGTTCTGTCGAAAGCCACACTGTGATTCGGGGTAGACTTGATCTCCTAGGACTTGAAGTCTGCGCAGAACAATTCTGGCAAATACTTTTCCAACAATACACAGAAGTGAGATACCCCTATAGTTGTTGCAGTCGCTCCGATCGCCCTTGTTCTTGTACAGTGTTATGATGCTTGAATCTTTGAAATCCTGTGGGACTTGTCCTTCACGCCAGCATAGCTCTATTAGCTGGTGGATCTGTATAGTGAGTGTGTCTTGCCCACTCCTGATAACCTCTATTGGAATCCCATCCTTACCTGGAGCCTTGCCAGATGCAAGTTCATTTATAGCACACTTAACTTCTGTTATGGTGGGAAGTGTGTCCAGGTGGTCAAGAGTTGGTAGAGCCTCTATGGCGTTGAGGGCATTATCCGCTAGTTTGGTCTCACTTGAGTAAAGCTCCAAATAGTGCTCTACCCATCTGTCCATCTGCTGTTTCTTATCAGTGATGACTTCTCCAGTCAAGGTTTTCAATGGTGCACTTCTTTTGATCACTGGACCACAGGCTTTCTTTATTCCTTCATACATACTTCTTATGTCTCCCTTATCACTTGCGATTTGAATGGACTCACATAACTTGATCCAATAATCATTTGCACACTGCCTGGCAGCCTTTTGCACATCCTTCCTAGCTTGCCTTAGCTCACTCAGAGTGTTACGCGTTGGTCTTTCCTTGTTTCTTAAGAGAGCTTTCTTCTTCTTATCAATCAAGGGCTGCAGAGTCTCGCTGTTGGCCGCAAACCAGTCCTGCCTCTTATGATCCACAGTGCCGTAAACCTTTACGGCAGTTTTACAAAGAGTTTCCTTAAGTTTATTCCATTTATCATTTACTGTACAATTTTCTGGTGTATCAGTGAAAGCGTCTTCAAGTTGCTGTTGAAACTGAAAGCACTTTTCAGGATCATGAGTGTTAATAATATTAATCCTGGGGCTAGATTTGTGTTTAGCTGTGTAGATTCTCTTTGGTCTCAGTCTAACCCTTGCAACAACCAAAGAATGATCCGTATCACAGTCAGCACTGTGGTAACTACGAGTCAATGATATATGGTTCAAATGTTGTCTCCGTGTGATGATGAAGTCCAGCTGGTGCCAATGGCCGGATCTTGGATGTTTCCATGTGACCTTATGCATCTCTTTTGTTTTAAAAAAAGAGTTTGTAATACATAGGTCATTACTGGTGCAATGCTCCAGCAGCCTTTGCCCATTTTCATTCATGCGACCGATGTTGTATTTTCCAAGGCACACTGGCCATGAACTCGAGTCCTTGCCCACACGAGCATTGAAATCACCGAGCATATAAATGTAGTTGGATTTTGGAACTGCCTTGATCACAGAGTCTAACTCCTCATAGAACAAATCCTTCACATCATCAGAGGAATCGAGTGTCGGTGCATATGCAGTAATAATGGTGGCAAACCCACAAGAGGTTGCCAAGCGCAGGGATAATAGTCTTTCATTTCCTCCTGCTGGAATTTCAATAGTGAATTCTTCACTGCAAAGCCCACACCATGTTGCCTTTTTTCTGCCTGCCCTCTACCCTTCCAAAAAAAGGTGTAATTGTTTTCCCTGAGTGACCCTTCCTCAGCGAGGCGAGTCTCCTGCAGGCCAGCAATATCAATGTTAAGACGATTGAGTTCGGCATCAATCACAGCCGTTTTTCTCACATCGTCAATATTGGTCAAGTCAGTGGAAAATCCTGGACACATGGTTCTCACGTTCCAGGTTGCAAGCCGTAGCTTGAGGTTTATATTTATATTTTTGTTTGTACCTGGTGCATTGGTTTTACAGCCTGCGATTTAGATTTTGTCCTAGCCCCAAGCACCCATTGAAGCAGGCAGGCTGTGGCGGATCAGCACCCAATTGGCTGGGGGCTGCCCAGCTTGAGGCGGGCGGTAGCTGATCAGTGACACCTATAGGTGTCTCCCACCGTCAGAGGCAACGCATATATATATATATATATATATATATATATATATTTGTTCGTCATGCGGTGTTCTTGCGGTCTCTGTTTGTCTGGTTTTTTTTTTTTTTTTTTACATATGCTGCCTATATAGGTCATGAACAAGAGAGGGGACAGGACACAACCTTGTCGTACTCCGGATCTTATGGTGAAGGGTTCTGAGTGTCCTCCATTTGTTCTTACTATGAATTCACTGTTGTTGCATAAGCTTCTACATACGTTTGTTAGATGTGTACTCACTCCATATCGTTTAAAGATTTCCCACAGCTTGTTTCTATCTACTCTATCATATGCCTTTTCTTAGTCGACAAAGGCTAAATAGAGTGTTTCATTAAATTCAGTTGATTTTTCTATAAGTTAGAACAAAAATGGCATCTGTGCAACCTTTGTTTTTCCTAAATCCAAGTTGTGTTTCGCTTAGCTGGGGTTCTATTGTAGTTCGTAATCTTTTCTCAAGAAGTTTGCAAAATATTTTCCCAATATGACTCAAAAGGGACATGCCTCTCGTATTGTGTGCAGTCTCTTTTATTGCTTTTGTTTTTCCAAATTTGAATAATTATGGCATTTCCCCAGTCTAGTGGTGTCTGTTGTTCTACCCAAACATGGTTAAACAGTCTATGTAGCCATGTTGCTCCTATTTCTTTTGCTGCTTTAGTTAGTTCATTAGCATTTCGTCTTGTCCTGGTGATTTATTCTATGGGGCTAATCTAACGGCTTCTCCAATTTCCTATTTCAGTATGACTGGTTCTAGTTCTTCTATGGCATCTGTGTCAGTTTCCTGAATTCCTGTGGCATCTGATGGAAAGTTGAGAAGTTGTTTGAAGTACTGTCTCCATCTTTCTAAGATGTGTTTTTGTTCATTGATTAGTTTTCATTTTTCGCTGTTAATGATTTCACTTGGCTGAAAGGGTTCTGCTCTTGTTCTCATTGCACTGATTTCTTTGTAGAAGTTTCTTGTTGCCTCTTTGTAGTTTTTATTTAGGGTTTCTCCATACTCCTCCCAATCGTTTTGTTTGTCTCTTTTTACTATTATACAGCTAGTGCTCGACTTACGACCACGATCGGTTCCGACAGACCGGTCGTAACTCGATGTGGTCGTAAGTCGAGTACGCTATGTGTACAGTAATGTGAAGTGATGTTATAAAAATATTTAAGTTAAATTATATCATACGTTTCTTTTATTATTGTTATAAATCATAATTTTCGATGTTCATTTTGTGCCATTTGTATCATCTCTACACCATTTTGTTTCTTATTTTTACATCGTCAGGTTTAAGAAAAACACTGCATTAACTGTACATGTACAACTGGTTTAATATTTGCAAAACTTTCAAAATACAGGTGTGGAAAATACTATAGGAAACATTTTCCCAATCACAAAACACATCAAATTGTCATTAACATCAAAATATATAAACTTGTACTTTCTTGGTTTCTCTTCTTTCTTCTTCCGCCACTCTTTCTTCATCCAGTTCGATCAACTCTTCATTTGTAAGTTCTCCGGATTCTTTGTCTAGCAACTCTTCGACATCTTCAATTTCACACTCCAAAGAAAGGTCTTTGGCGAGTTTTACTATTTTTTCCCGAATCGTTTCAAGTTCATGTTCACTGTCAAATCCATGAAAATCATTAACATAGCGCTTAACACAATTTTTCCAGATGCCATTCGTGCACTTTGTCGTCACAGCCTCCCATGCGGTAGCGATATTCTTGATACACATTAAAATGTTGTAGTGTTTCCAAACATCTCGCAATGTTAGTTCTGTGTCAGCATCTATTGCGGATATTGCTTGAATGAAGGTGGTTCGGAGATAGTTGGCCTTTACGGTCGCAGTCAAACCTTGGCCTATAGGCTGGATGAGTGGAGTCGTGTTTGGCGGAAGAAAAACAAATTTTACATCTGGATGGAGATCGCCTAGATGTGGTGGGTGTCCAGGCGCGTTATCGAGTAGCAATAAAATCTTGAAAGGAATATCTTTCTCCAAAAACAAAATATATATATAATATGGCTAGTGATTGTGGTCGTAAAGTCGAATGGTCGTAAGTTGCATAGGTCGTAAGTCGAGTCACATGTTATTCTGGATTCTATGTAATCACGGTCCTGTTTGCTCTTCACCCACTCTTTTACAGCTTCCTTTACCTCTGCGTTCCACCTACTTGTTATTTTCTTTATCCGTGTTTTGCGTTTTTTCGTAGTCCCACATGTTATTTTTGCAGTATTTAAAATGCTTTATTTGAACATCTCCCATTCTTCTTCTTTCTATAGGTAAGTTTACAAAGATTTCAGTTGGTTCTTTCTCATAATTTTTCCTCACTGCCTCGTCTTTGAGTTAAAAAAAAAAAGTTTACTGGTTAGCATGGCACGTATTTGCCTTGTCTTTGCTTTCTTCCTCTGTTGGTCCTTATTGTGGCAATAACTGCTTTGTAGTCTGTGGTTATGCTTAAGTTGGGCACTGTCATTCCATCTAATATATTTCTCTTACTGTTATTTCTTGTTAATATATAATCAATTTGGCTTTTGGTATCTAGATCGTTCCATTTGTACAAAGTGTATATTTGTGAGTCTTTGTGTTTATAAAATGTGTTTGTTATATAGAGGCCATGTTGGCTGCATAACTCTATCATTTGACTTCCGTTATGATTTATTTCATTATGTTGGTCTCCAAATGCTTCAAGATGTTTTCTATGTCCGTTCTGTTATATCCTAGCCTTGTATTGAAGTCTCCCATAACTATAATGGTGTCTTGCTTCTCTATATTGTTTAGTACGTCAAGAGTGTTTTCGAAGATCTCCTCGAACTCTTGCTCGTGTTTGTTTGTATTTCACGGTGCGAATATTTTTACATATGTAGTAACTGTATGTTTTTTATTCTCACTGTTGTGATTGTTTCTGGGCACCTTGCCGTCTTGACAGACGATAATTTGTTACACATTGTGCTTCAAAAAGACTTAATAACTACAACCCATGGTGGTGGCGAATGTGACTGATAAGGCCAATTCGCGCTGTAAATGTTCGTCCACTGTGGATGCATGTGAACACATGGTCATTTTAATCCATACACACTCCGGACAAAACACGTTCCATTTTACGGGACGAAGAAATGTCCCGCCATCTTGCTCAAGGGAACTTTTTTTACGAGCAGCATGACGATGGAGGTGATGGCAGTTACACAGGCTTTCATATGGCTGGAATCACAGCATTATACGAACGTGTGTGTACTAAGTGATTCAATGAGCATGATTCAGAAGGTCGAAGCTGGATCTGTACATAGACAGTGGACTGAGTCGCTGCGGAAGTCTGTTGTCCGCAAAGTCACCTTCATCTTCGTCCCGGGACATGCGGGAGTCGAGGGAAATGAACGAGCTGATAAATTGGCTGTCTCTGCACCCCCTGTAGATGGCCAGCCCATGGATCGTGCCGATGTTATTAACGCCCTTAAAGATATGGCGAGATCAGAGGATTTTGACGCCAGTGATTCCACATCGCTTTCCAGGATGAAAGACCTGGGAGTAAGAATCGGCACAGCCAGACGCGAGAGGTACATCGGGAAAACAAAGCGCCTCGTCAACCAACACAGAACTGGCACTATTAGCCACCGGACACTGATGCATATGCTGGGGGGAGGATCTGAGCACCTATGGACATGTCCGGAGTGCAACGAAGATACCCCAACTGATAACTAACTAACTAACATGGTCATTTTAACCATCATGCACCATCTTACGTGTAACACGCTCGGTGTGTGACTTATCTGCAATAATTTTCTCCTTTGTCTTTATTCCATTTCTGATATTTGCCCTCCATGCAACATGTTCGGCGGCGACTTGCTCCCAGTGTGCATTATCAGTGCCTGTATCAGTCATGTCCCGCTTATACACATCTTTGTATCGTAGTAAAGGCTGACCTTGAGATCTCCTACCCACCTGTAATTCACCAAAAAAGATGTCCTTTGGTATTCTACCATCATCCATCCCCCTAACGTGTCCTAGCCATCTAAGTCTACGAAGACTGAGCATGGAATATACCGTCACACAACCTGATCTTTCCAATACTTCAGAATTTGTAATTTTGTCTTGCCACTTAATACCAGGTATTCTTCGCAGACATCGTATATGAAAGCTGTCTGGACGTTTCTCTTGGTATGAGTAAGTTGTCCAGGTTTTTTTTTGCCATAAAGAAGAGTACTAAGGACACAGGCTTGATAGACAAGGACTTTTGTTTTGGCAGTAAGCTTCCTGTTCTCCCAGACACGTTTTCTTAACCTGTTAATTGTTGTTGCTGCCTTACCAATCCTGATGTTGATTTCCTGATCTAGGGATAATTTGTTATTTAACTGTGATCCTAGATATGTAAAATGGTCTACTATCTCTAAAGATTGATGGTACCCCATTGCACTTGTGACATAATCTGTGTCTTCGTTTTGCTAATTGTTAGACCAAATTCAGAATAGGCATTGGAGAATACAGATAGTAGACGTTGTAATTCTTCCTCCGAGTGGGTCGTAATTGCAACATCATCTGTGAAAAAGCAACTCTCTGATCAATACCCTCCTAGTTTTGATCTTGGCCTTCAATCTCTGAGCATTATAAAACCGCCATCTGAGCGTGAGTGAATGTATATATCACCATCCTGATCACGAAAGGCATATTTCAGTAGAAGTGAAAAGTATATTCCAAAGAAGGTTGGGCTAGTACAAAATCTTGCTTAACTCCACTCTTGATTTCAAACTCTTCTGAAGTTGCACCATCAAACTTGATTATGCCCTTCATGCCTGTGTGGAACGATTCCACAATGGACAGAAGAGTTGGTGGGCATCCAATCCTCTTTAGTGACTTGAACAGACCCTCCCAACTGACCAAATCAAATTCCTTTGTGAGGTCGATGAAGGCAATAAACAGTGGCTGATTCTGTTCACAGCATGTTTCTTGCATTTGTCGCAATGAGAATATCATATCAATGGTAGACCAGTTCTGTCGGAAGCCACACTGTGATTCGGGGTGGACTTGATCTCCTAGGACTTGAAGTCTGCGCAGAACAGTTCTGGCAAATACTTTTCCAACAATACGCAGAAGTGAAATACCCCTATAGTTGTTACAGTCGCTCCGATCGCCCTTGTTCTTGTACAATGTTATGATGCTTGAGTCTTTGAAATCCTGTGGGACTTGTTCTCGCCAGCATTGCTCTATTAGCTAATGGATCTGTAGAGTGAGTGTGTCTTGCCCACTCCTGATAACCTCTATTGGAATCCCATCCTTACCTGGAGCCTTGCCAGATGCAAGTTCATTTATAGCACACTTAACTTTTGTTATGGTAGGAAGCGTGTCCATGTGGCCAAGAGTTGGTAGGGCCTCTATGGCGTTGAGGGCATCATCCGCTAGTTTGGTCTCACTTGCGTAAAGCTCCATATAGTGCTCTGCCCATCTATCCATCTGCTGTTTCGTAGCAGTGATGATTTCTCCAGTCAAGGTTTTCAATGGTGCACTTCTTTTGATCATTGGAGCACATGATTTCTTTATCCCTTCATACATGCTTCTGATGTTTACTTTATCACTTGCATTTTGAATGGACTCACATAACTTGATCCAATAATCATTTGCACACTGTCCGAAATCCCTTTGCACATTCTTTATAACTTGCTTCAGCTCACTGAGAGTGTTACGCGTTGTTCTTTCCTTATTTCTTAAGATAGCTATCTTCTTTTCATCAATCAAGGGCTGCAGTGTCTGGCTGTTTGCCGCAAACCAGCCCTGGCTCTTATGATCCACAGTGCCGTAAACCTCTACCGCTATTTTATAAAGAGTTTCCTTAAGTATACCCCACTTTTCACATGCTGTACAATTTTCTGATGTATCAGTGAAAGCGTCTTCAAGTTGCTGTTGGAACTCAAAGCACTTATCAGGATCGTGGGTGTTAATAACATTAATCCTGGGGCTAGATTTGTATTTATCTGTGTAGATTCTCTTTGGTCTCAGTCTAACTCTTGCAACAACCAAAGAATGATCCGTATCACAGTCAGCACTGTGGTAACTTCGAGTTAATGATGTTTGGTTCAGATGTTGTCTCCGTGTGATGATGAAGTCCAGCTGATGCCAATGGCCGGATCCTGGATGTTTACATGTGATTTTATGCAGCGCTTTTGTTTTAAAGAATATACAATGACACAAAGTAGTGCAGCTTTACATAACAGATTTACGATACATACATGACGTTGTGGCGATTAGCCTTCATCAGCAAACAAACACATTCACAAACACAAAATATAGTCAAGATCTCATGTGATTACATCAAAAGGTGACGACAGGACGAGAAGAACAAAAGGATCGATACATGAAGCCCATGCACGGGCACTCTTCTACTGTTTATACTTCACCTTGACACCGCAATGTACAAAGGGAACCTGATGAGATGATGAGATGAATAACAATATAAATTGTCCCTTGGCAGTTCCATGCCGGGGTCTAAGATATGATAGCATCCTCATATTTTGTTGGCATCAGACCAAGGAGGAATATTTAGCCAATCGTTCCCTCACTTTGGCAAGCAACGAGCCCAGGCGTGGAACTCGCGTCCTTCCCTGCTCATGACATTACCAGCGCAATCCGTTATTAAGATATGTTTTACTCGCAGATGATATTAACAACCAAAAAACGAAAACTATGATAATTAGCAGTGGAAAGGAAAGGTCATCAGTGAACATCACAGTAAACGGACAGATACTAGACCAAGTAACAAGTTTCTCCTATCTTGGACATGTAATAACAGATGATGGCAGAAGTGAAATAGAAATCAAAAAGAGAATAGGAATAGCCAAAAATGCTTTCAACGGCATGAAATCAGTATTAACATCCAGAGAGATTAACAACGCGTTAAAAATGAGAATTGTCAAATGCTACGTTTATTCAACGCTACTGTATGGCGCGGAAGCCTGGACATTGAACAAACAACTTTTTTTGTGTTCGCATATCCTTTACAGGACATCGCTGTTAACATCAGCATCTTTCAGCTGATTGTTGATTTCTTGGCAAGATTACGCTCTATAGTTTGCCATTGTTTTCTGAGCGACCGGCTCACATACCACGTAAGTTACCAATTCTCACGCAACATCACGTTACTCATGAGAGCATACGGCATTACAGAGAAAGTCGTGTAACACCTAGACCAGGGAGACAGGCGAACAAGCAACTAGAAAGTCGAATAGAGGTTCTGAATATGTGGATATACAGATGAATATGTCGTATTTCATGGAAACAGAAGCAAATGCAGAGGTTATAGAATAACTGGGAATGAAGAGAGAGTTGATAAAAGAAATAAACATGAGGCAAGTGAAATATTTCAGCCACGTTAAAACACAAGATATTCTTATAAAAACCATACCGGAGGGCAAGGCTGAGGGTAAGCGAGCAAGAGGTAGACAGCGATACAAGTGGGAAGATAATATCAAGAGATGGACGAACATCGGCTTGACAGAATGTACAGTCAGGGCGAGAGACAGACACTGTTGGAGATCCATTGCAGCCAACCTTCATTGTGGAGACGGCGCCTGTTTGATGTTGACTGACAGATGTTTCTAGTATAGAGCTTTCTAGTAGGTAAATTAGTTGACATTTAAATACGTGATTTTGTATCATCATTATGTATCCTGCCAACTGGCGTAGGCGTTCATGTTTCTGTACAGATCTCGGGCCTTTCTGTTATGGATCAAGTCTACTGATAATATTCCTACATATCACCGTCTCAGTCCATCCAACGTCATGTCTCTCTGTCAGCTCTGCATCATTTCCCACTGATCGTTCGAGTCGTCGCGATGTTTTCCAATGCCTCGCTACCCATTACGTGACAACAATTCCTGTTTCTCGTTTTCTTATAGCGGTATACGATGTTCTGCTTTCATTTATCTATTTCAGGTAATCGTTGTTAGTTACTCTGGCAGTCCACGGAATTCGCAACAGTCTCCTTAGGAAAAGCATCTCAGTTGCTTCCAAATTCTGTCTAATTTGTTCATTCATATTCCATGATTCACTGCCATATATGAAAAGCAGGTATTATGTACCATTTCAGAATTGTCTTGAGTTGAATTGAACTAAGAACCAACATCACTCACTCAGGAATTCCCATATGCGCCCCGTCCCCTTGTTCAACAGCCAGCGAAGTGTCACACTACTAATCGTTCTCACAGCTGATTGAAAGTTCTCCTGGTATTCCCTCTCAGTGTTGAGATTCTGCCAGAACTCCTGCAAATCCCCATAGCAATCTCATCCTTTCCACATACAAGTTTTCAATCTGTTCCTCCACCTTCTCCACCGGATCCCACAGGCACACTACCACCTCTCCCTTGTCCTTAGATAATCGACCACCAACCTATCAGCCTGTTCATTCCCCCGCATTTCCTCATGGCCAGGGCAAAAAATCCATACAGTTCTAACAATCTGTGACCTCTGAAGCGAGGTGAGCCATTCCACACGAAACATTCCTTTCTCCACCTTACTAAGCATACTCCTTGAGTCCGAGATGAAGACAATGTGTGTTGCAGTATTCTCCTCTAACCAGCGAAATGCCGATGTGACTGCTTCCGCCTCCATTCTCATGCTGGAGGTCGTAGCCTTATATGTCATACTCTCCTTATTTCAAGAATCGTTCATTAGCCTTCACAATAAAACCCCAATCACTTCACCTGTTTCGCACCACTGACCCATCAGTGTGGATCATTATGTCACCTTGATGTGTATTACTTTGGATCAGTTGTTGCACCTCAAACCCTGTGCGGATCGCTGCCCATTATCTGCACTCACAACCCAGTCCGTCCTGTCTGCCGGTACTTCAGCCCACTCGTTTTCACAAATGATTGTCTCTAGATCACAAACCTGACGTATAGATATTTCTGCCTGCACCATCCAGGACCTGCCTCGTCTTAGACTATGACCCTTGACCATATCTATGGCTTCATCCAGGGGGTGATCTCTATTCGGAGCAACTCTCAGGTACCATTTGGCCTGAAAGACCCTATGCCTATCCGCCATTGCTGGTAGCTCCAGGATATGCATCATGCATATAAATGGTGTGTCCTATGTGCACCCCAAGATTACCCGCACGGCAGCATTTTGTATGCACTCCTGCCTTTCAAGATGGCTCTTTGATACAGTCTGAGGCCCCAAACCATACTCAATGACAGACATTATTAATTGCTGAAAGAGTTTGTAAAGCATCCTCTGCTCTACCCCGGTTGCTGCCATTGTCATCAAAACATAAACCCCCCTACCAGCCTTCACCACTAACGCCTCCACATGATCTATAAAAGACAAACACCTGTCGAAGGTGATATCCAAGTACTTCAATTTACTCTCTCGACTAAGAGGACATCCATTCAATAAAATACACGGGACATCTGCCTTCACAATGCGGTTATCTAGGAAGTACCACACAACCGATACTTTGTCTGAGTTTATAAAGACCTATGCGCCAGAACTGCCTTTAATACATTCAGTGGTAGTGACTTATTGCATAAGATTCTATTCATTTTCTGACATGCATATTTTGAATTAGCTAAATTAATAGATCACATTGTATATAATCCTGTTTGAGTAGCATTATTAGAAAAACTTCCGAGAACAGTTAGTCAAATCTTTCTCAGATATGATTGAGCTACAATATGATAGTGGACGGTATTACCTACTTTCTGTTAGCGCCGAATGTTGGGCGGCGCTCATCAAACCCAACACCCGGCGTTGTGCCAACCGCTTCGGGCGGAGGAAGGCAATTGGGAGGGTACAAGCCTTATCCTGGTGCTAGCAAATGCAACCTAAAGACAAAATGTCATGGTGGGACAGACTAGGCATTAAGCCCTGGTCGACAACTGGTCTAGAATCGAATCTCCGACAGGCGAACAATTAGAGCATTGATTTGCTGACCCGACAACGTTTGCAGCATGTCTCGTTCCACGTGTATTGGTGTTACCTTTTATCTGGAGTAAACTAGGCAGACCAAGAGAGGGATCATACTGTATGGGCAACACATGGTCTCTACAATTCAGCCCAGGCTTTGTGCTATGGGAAGTTATTATGCCTTTTTTTTTAAGCACAATGTTACAAACTATCGTCTGTCAAGACGAACAGGTGCCGGTACAGTACTGAGAACATCACTTTTAAGTAGGCTTTCATAGATAACGATTGTAATTTTAGCAGGACCTAGACTGTTTCAAGTATGCATTTCTAACTTCAACCATATGAAAGATGTCTCTCCGAATGAAGCGTAGAGATGAGACTTGTTATTTGAAGCATACTGACAATCTAATAGCGTCTTTTATTTCTGTCATGTTTTTCCCAGGCAACTAATATAAACTACGGGGTAGTGTTTGTGTGCTTTCTTCTTTCTTTATCCCCGAGACTCATAGTTGTCTACGCTCACAGCTACACAAGGCAAGCCCTGTCTAGGCCAGTTAATAGTTTATTGAATGGTGGCTGATTATTTTTTTTTTCTACGGTGTGGAATAGACAATCCTGACACCAACCTTCTTTAGTCGCCTTTTACGACAGGCACAGGTAGTCTAAATTTTATTGTTCTTTACTTTCCCTTTGAGACCCCCGGTAACATACGAGCGGTTTGTGTGCTACTTTGTGATATTTGGTAATAGAAGACTCACCCAGCTGGCATCTGGCCATGACTCTATCCCAGCATTCCAGAAGTCTCATTGGCTGGGGAATACTTGCAGAAGCTGAAATTACATAATAAACATATTCATAGGTTTTGAATGACACATGTGGAAGATAAATATAAGAAATATAAATCAAAGAACATACAATGTCACAGAATAATTGAAAACTAAGGGCGCATCGGGAGTATAACATGTTACATCAAAATGGTGATGGTAATTCGAATATTACTTACGTATACAGTATTTAGGATCAGGCATCAAGATAGATGACGATTTCAAGATTATTTATTCTGGAGGTGAAGATAGTCATAGGGGAGTGGCAATTATTTTGGACCGGAAAACATCAAAATCTGTTCAAGGATAGTGGGCCGTGTCGGACAGAGTTCTACTAGTTAAATTAAGTGGCAGACCTTTTAGCATAAATATTATTCAAGTATATGCCCCAACAGGAGAATCCAGTGAAGATAGTGTAGAAGAATTTTATAATGACATAGAGGCTGCCTTAAAGAAATGTAAAAATTCAGAAATAAACATCATAATAGGGGACTTCAATGCAAAAGTAGGAAATCAAGGGGATAGATACACAGCAGGAAACTATGGTTTAGGAGAGAGAAATGAAAGAGGATACAGACTCGTGGAGTGGGCAAAAGAACAGGAAATGATTGTAGGAAACACCCGGTTTAAGCAACACCCTAGAAAATTATGGACATGGAGGAGTCCTGATAGCAGGATTAGAAACCAGCTTGACTACATTCTCATTAGCAGAAGATTTAGAAACGCGCTAACAGTAGCAAAAACAGTTCCCAGTGCTGATTGTTATAGTGACCACAGATTACTCACAGGAACATTGAAGATAAAGTTGAAGAAAGTCAAGTATATAACAGGAAACACTAAATATGATTTGTGTACATTGAGTAATGACAAGGAAATACAAAACAAATTCAACATAGAAGTACAGAACAGATTTGAAATATTGTCTGATCTAGAGATATTATTCCAGGATGTGGATGATCAATGGGAAACGTTGAAGAATTCAATCAATGTGGCTGCAGAAACAACTATTCCAAAATTAAAGAAGGTGGGTCGTAAGAAATGGATGACTGAAGAAATTTTACACCTCATGGAAACAAGAAGACTCAACAAAAATAATTCTGTCAAATATGAAGAAATCCACAGACAAGTCAGAATATTATGTAAGGAGGCAAAAGAATCATGGCTTGAGGAAAAATGCTTAGAAATTGAAAACCAACACAACAGTCAAAATACCAAATTAGTGCACAAAAGAATTCAGGAACTTACTAATAAAAGAACAAGTACATCAACAGGGTGTCTAAAAACTAAAGATGGCAAAATCATAATAGAAAAAGACCACATTCTACATGTATGGACAGATTATGTGAAACACCTTTATGATGATAACAGAGACGAACAGTATGATATTAGATTTAATAATGAAGGACCGCCAATTTTGGAGATGGAGGTTCGAAATGTTCTTCAGCATATGAAAGCTGGCAAGGCCCCCGGTGCAGATAACATCACAACAGAAATGATTAAAGCTTTAGAAGAATTTGGACTAGAGCAAGTCACCAGACTGATGAACACATTATATGATACTGGAGATATACCTCCTGAATTATGTAACTCTGTATTTATTGCAATCCCAAAGAAATCAGGAACCTTGGAATGTGATCAATATAGAACAATTAGTATAATGAGTCACATCACAAAGATTTTGCTAAGAATTATCATGCAAAGAGTGAGGAAGAAGATACAACCTGAAATAGGGGAAGAACAATATGGGTTTGTAGAAGGAAAGGGTACAGTAAATGCTGTGTATATGCTGCGAACAGTTATTGAACATGCTATAGAAGTAAACAAGGATATACATCTTTGCTTTATTGACTATACAAAGGCTTTTGATAGAGTTAGACATGTCAACATGGTGGATATGCTTGCAGATCTACAAATTAATGGGAAAGACATTAGACTTATAAAAACATATATTGGAAACAACAAGCTGAAATAAGGATTGATAATGAAGTGGGACAGTATCAGCCAATTAAGAGAGGTGTTAGGCAGGGATGTGTGATGTCTCCAGATCTTTTTTCCCTATACAGTGAACATATTTTCAGAAATGTAGAGGATATAAATGGAATCAGCATTAGAGGATGAAACATCAATAACATTAGATATGCAGATGATACAGTATTAATTGCAGACAATGCGCAGGACCTGCAACAATTAGTAGATGCGGTTGTTGTACACAGTGAGCAACTGGGGTTAGAATTAAATTGTAAAAAGACTCAGGTTATGGTCGTCACTAGGAAGGAAGAAGTGCCACAATGTAATATACAAGTAAATGGAAATATTCTTAACAAGTGAATCGGTACAATTATCTTGGAACAGTCATAACATCTGATGGGAGATGCCTTGAGGAGATTAGAACAAGAATCGCCATTGCGAAAGTAGCCTTTAGCAAGATGAAAAACATTCTGACCAATAAAAAGATGTCAACTGAAACGAGAAAAAGAGTGTTGAGGGGATTCATAGAGCCTGTTCTTTTGTATGGATGTGAAACTTGGACAATGGGCAATCAAGCTGAAAAACATCTGATGGCTGCAGAAATGTGGTTTCTGAGAAAAATGCAAAGAATACCATGGACAGACAGAAAAACCAATGACCAAGTACTACAGGAGACAAATGAACATCGTAAACTGATTAGAGAAATTAGACGTAGACAATCAAAATTTTTTGGACATGTTATGAGAAGAAATGGATTGGAGAACTTGGTGACAACTGGCAAGATCGAAGGGAACAGACCAAGATGAAGACCGAGAGGAAAATACCTGGATGGCTTGGCCACATGGCATGGACGAAACAGGAACACTGAGCTGATCCACGACACTGGTGATCGAGTGAAATGGCGAGTCATGACCGCCCACGCTTTCCGGCCTGGCACATGATTGATTGATTGATACAGCTAGTGTGTTAGTTAGGTAGCTATTTAATTAGATAATAATTAGACCATTAGTTAGTTAATTATTTGGATAGTTAATCAGTTAGTTAGTTAAATAGTTAGATAGTTAATTCGTTAGTCAGTTAACTAATTAGTTAGTTAGATCAGTGGTTCTCAACCGGCGGGGGATTTCTCTCCCCTCCCCCCCCCAGTGGGGGGGGGGAGATTTTAGGGTTTCGGGGGGGGGGAGGAGGAGGTTAAGATTATGCCAAGATCGCGTTAATACAAGAACCGATTACTTGATATTGTTTTTTTTCCTTCACATTTTACGGTTCTGTACTTCTCGCCCTTCTGAAATTCGTTTTATAACGTAAGTAGACCCGCAAATCACGTTTTATGTAGACGTCTAGACTTGTTCTAGTATGTGTTATTAAATTAAATTTTGCTTCCATTTTTTACGTATACTGTGTAGGGACTGGGGAATTTATAGGGAGGAAAAACGAAAGGGGGAGGGGGGGGGGTGCTCCATTCTTAACATATGGTCAAGGGGTGCATGGGCAAAAGAAGGTTGAGAACCACAGAGTTAGATAACTAGTTAGTTAATAGCCATTCGTCACATTATCGTCACTGCACATCTGACCATTAAGTCAATAAGTGCTCGGATCCCTTCCTCAGCATCTCCCTCAGCGTTACAACAGTTATGTGTTGGTTTACTATATCTCCCCCCCCCCTCCCCTTTTCCTTGCATAGTGCTCTTGTCTGTGTTCACCCTTTTTGATTTTATATTCTTGCATTGTGTTCAAGGTTTCAGATTCGCAGTTGTCTCTTATTTGTTTAATCGCCCTGCCTCGCGGCGCACATTCTAAAGTAGAGCTTGTTTGAGAGCGCATGTTAATAGTCTCTAAACACTGATGTGCATTCATACAATAGAAAGGAGATTACAACTGACCAGTAAGTGGAATGAACCCACCACCCCACGTTAGCTCACACGAAGTTTAAGCGCGAGTGATACACATTTCGGCCACGCTGATCTCTATGTGTTCCATACCTTAGTTAGTCGCGGTTCCAACTTCACGGCAACGGGTTGTCCCAATTATGTTCCGTTCCTGTGCCAGTGAATATCAACACGAAATGCTCCTCACTGCCCTAAGTGAAAAGTGGAATAGACAGGAGTCTCGGCAAGCCAACAGCCCACACAGGTACACTGTGCATAATGCCGCCGCCAGAATGCCAACACAAAAGTTCTCCACGGAAAATACAGTTCATATCTTAACCACACACAGAGTCGTGTAGCAGCAACGTGCTGTGGATATGTGAAGTGTTCGGACCATCACAAGTTATGGGCTTGACTCCACGGAGTGCTAGGCTGCCAGGCTTTCCCTCCCGTAGCAAACGACAAGAGCTGACATGGAACCTTCGTCCGATCACGCTCAAGCTATTGTCATCATAACGTCGTAACCGTTACACCAACACAACCGCTGTACCCAGGCCAAGTTAAAATCTTGTCTGTCACTCAATCAGGGGCCGTCTCCACAATGAAGGTTGGCTGCAAAGGATTCCGAACACTGCACTCTCGATTGTACATTCTGTCACTCTGCTGTTCGTCCATCCCTTGATGTTATCTTCACAGTGGGAGGTCGGCATAGCCAAATGGATAAGATCGCTCGTTTTTAAACCTCCGGTGTTCTGATGCTGAGCTGGCGGACTCAACCCCTACACCGGTCTTCATCACCATCATGTGCCATGCCGATAAGCGTGGGCGGTCATGTTCTGCCACCTCACTCGATCACCAGAGTCGTGGATCAGCTCCGTGTTTCAGTTGGACTAAAATGTTGAATTCACGTCCTTGACTTGGGGACGTAAATTACAAGAACCCCTGAAGTCGGAATGGAGTCGCCTGATGACGAGGGGCACTGGTAACAGGAAAAGCGAACCCACACGCAAAAATCAATCCAGTGGACCAGATGTAGTACCACGTGTATGGACTTCGCTTGAGTTCAAAACGATCGAAGATAAAAAAAAATAAAAATCAATAACTTCCCACTAGTATCTTTGTCTACCTCTTGCTCGCCTGCCTTCAACCTTGCCCTTCATCATGGTGTTTATAAATGTTATTCTGAGACGAAGTGGCTCGGATGCAATTCGTAATCCCTCATACCCGGGTTCGACAGCTGTGGGCAACTTGGTAGCAGACCGCTTTGCGTTAATTTTTTTATACAGTGGTATGTGTGACGGTCGTTCAGGAAGAAATGACAAACAACTGAACGTAAACTTGCTAAGACATGCCAAACATGCTGTGGTTGACTGCGACATTGTATAAAGGATACGCAAGGAACTAAATATGTCTGTTAACATTGCCTCTTTTTCATTTCTTTCATCACCTCTCTTGTCGGTATAAAGGGAATTATTAGTGTTTACAGAGCTGGAACTAGCAGTTTTAGAGGACAAGTACTTGGCAGTGCACAGTTTAACCGCCCTGGCTTGCACTAACTACCGTAGAAGCCTCAGTTTGCTATCACCAGGCTCAAATCAACTACCACTTAATTTATATCCTCTGGAGTAATTGCCACCATTGTCTGTTGTTTGCATTATGTAATCACAGTTTAAGTTATCACAGCGGGACGCCGATGTTGACAAACTGGATATGTTTAAACAGCAGTGCTGTGCTGGGTTGGGAACGCCC